>JABUQX010120473.1:0-27500 GCA_015478945.1 Trachelipus rathkii | reverse complement strand
AAAAGAGTATAAAGCAAGAAATTATATCTACTTTTAGAAAGACATAGTGTTTTAAAAGGTTTCAAACGCATTGGTTTGAAGTTTTTCCAAACAATTTGCAACGTTAAATTGAGTTGATCAATTTAACACATCGTGCGCTGCATACGAAAACAAATAGGAAAAAGCATCAATTAGAAGGCAAATTTACACACATTTTTGATAATAGTATATGGTGTACGATGTCGAATCCGGGAAGAATTGTCAATCTCTCAAGTTATTCACTTGACAAGTATGAACGTATATTACTGGGTTTCGGTTTGTCGTTCTCCATGGACAATCCTGATCCCTGGATGCAATTTTTAGACCAGTTCAATAGTTGGGAAAAAAACACTTAAGATGTTCGTATAAACACAGATTCATTGAAGGGCCTCTTATTATTTAATAATTCTGAATCTTTAAAGTGTAACTTATATTTCTTAATTTTTTACTATGCCTTAAAAAAGTTAAAAAACAATCACCATATAGTTATTTCAAAATCTGATAAGGGTAATCAAATTGCAATTTTGGATAAGACGACGTATTTAGAAAAATGTTACCATATTTTGAATGATAACAGTATATATAGTCCTTTAAACAAAGATCCGTCTAAAACTTCGCAGAATCAATTTAATACGTCACTAAACAATATTTGTAATCAGCTTAAGCATATTATTCCTGCTTTGAAGGCTCACATGAACTCTCCTTCGCAGTTTTATAGTTTGCCTAAATTGCATAAGGAAAATCATCCCCTACGACCCATCATTTCGAATATGAATAGTATGACATACAAATCTTCTGCTTGATTCAACAATTAAACCCTTATTGGCAATATTTCCACTTCTCATTTTAAAAATTCAGAGGATTTTATTAATAGAACCAGAAAGCAGAATCCACATACACACAGATTTTTAAGTTTAGATGCTATCTCACTGTTCACTTCGGTGCCCGTTCCCTATACCTTAGATTTACTTGAGCAATATATAAATGAAACCCATTTCAATCTTGCTTTTCAATCTTGGGAACTTAGCTCACAAACTTTTGATATGGCAGAAGTAAGGTGGAAATAAGCTGCTGATATGTGTTATCGCATCATACGGATGACGTAATATTTTCTTTTTCTTTTTTTGTTGTTTTTGTTGTTGTTTGTGCCTTATTTCAGGAGAAAGGGGTTACCCTCCCCCCTAAGGGAGTGTAAGCGGCAAGGTCTCAGCCAAAGGCTGAGACCTTAGTTATCCGCTTATGTTATTTTTACCGGTTCAATACCTTAGTTATGGTCTGACAGTCAAAGTGTCCATACGTGTTATTTGTGCGATGAAATCTAGATGAAATAATAATAATAATAATAATAATAATAATAATAATAATAATAATAATAATAATAATAATAATAATAATAATAATAATAATAATAATAATAATAATATGTTTGTGTATGTGATATTAAAAGTAATATTTTGTTTGGTTATATATAGTAATGATTGAGATTGCTATGCTAACAGCTGAAGGTAAGATGAAACTTCGAATGTTAGTTACTTTGACCGTTGATAAGAAGAAAACTTTGATAATGAAAGCAGTCTATTCGTACAAAAGGTAGGTTATGGCCGCGGTATGTTCTTAGTTCAGGTAGTGTTATGTTCCCTTTAATGATGTGAAAACTTTGTTATGTTTGAAAATATTCGTTGGTCAGTATGATAGTTAGGTTAGATTAGGTTATGATCAATTTTTGTTGTTTTGTCAATGTAAAATTAAAATATTCATTGGTCAGTATGATAGTTAGGTTAGATTAGGTTATGATAAATTTTTGTTGTTTTGTTAATGTAAAATTAACATTGATATGTTAAATATATGCTTGAAAAAGGGGAATAGGTTAGGTTTTGTAGGTAATGTTAGCTACTTTACTGTTGTTAAGAAGGAAATTTTGCTAATGTTAGCAGTTTATTCATACCTAAGGTACGTTATGTTTGTTGTTGTACATTGTGTTCTTGGTTCAGATTATGTTATGTCAGCTTTATTGATGTGAAAACTTTGTTACGTTAGCATTTATTCGTTGGTCAAAATGATAGATAGGTTAGGTTATGATAAACCTTTGTTAAGTTTTGTTAAATATTACTAAGAAATGTAAAATTATTACTGATATGTTAGAGATATATAGGAAAAGGGAGAATAGGTCACGTTTTATGGGTAATGTTTGCTACTTTACCGTTGGTAAGCAGGAAACTTTGTTAATGTTAGCAGTATATTCATACGTAAAGTATGTTATATTTATTGTTGTACATTATGTTCTTAGTTTAGGTTATGCTACGTTAGCTTTATTGATGCTAAAACTTTGTTATGTTAAAACCCCTTATTGGCAATATTTTCACTTCTCATTTAAAAAATTCAGAGGATTTTATTCATAGAACCAGAAAGCAGAATCCACATACTCACAGATTTTTAAGTTTAGATGCTATCTCACTGTTCACGTCGGTGCCCGTTCCCTATACCTTAGATTTACTTGAGCAATAAATAAATGAAACCCATTTCAATCTTTCTTTTCCTTTCAATTTACTAAAACAGTTAATAAACCTATCATTACAACATAACTTTTTTCAGTTTAATGTCAATTTCTGAAGATAAATCTCGGGGCTGAGTATGGGTTCTCCATTATCTCCCATACTCAGCAACATATTCAAATTTCTTAATTTGCTCAACAATAGTCTATGGGTCAGATACATCGATGATGTTTTTGTTTCTTTACCTCAACACATTAATCCGACAGATGTTCTCAATCACATAAATTCCATTCATCCCTCCGTACAGTTTACAGTTGACGCACCTTCTAACTCCTCAATTCCGTTTCTTGATACCTTAGTCATTTGGAATAATAGTAATATCTTACAGTACAAAGTATATAGAAAACCGACCTCTGCTCCTAATTACATTCATTGGTTGTCTAATCATCCCGCTAACACTAAATCTTCAATCCTGTCTGCCCTCTTCCTCCGTACTTTCAGGATTTGTTCCCCGTTATATTTGTCTGATGAAATTAAGTTTATTTATAACACCTTCAAATCTTTATATTATCCGGATTGTTTTATTACGAAAGTTCTCAAAAAAGCGAAAAATAAAAATTACAACGTTACTCCTACTAAAGATAAAAGCATTTCCTTTTTGCCCACTCCGCATATACAGATACATTCGGTGAAACAAATTTTACCAAACAATATCAATCTGATACAATCTAATAACATTATTCTGAAAAATATTTTAAAGCCACCTAAAGATAAAAAGAACCTCTCCCAAAGTTGTATTTATCATATTCCTTGTAGTACTTGTAACCTTACTTATATCGGGGAGTCCGTCGATTTGCAGAGGAGGAGATACCAACATAAAAATGATCTTAATATAGATAGTACCAATTCAGCCTTAACTTTTCAAAGACGCACTTTTAATCATCAGATCAATATAAATAGCATCAATCCTGTCACTAATATCAGTTGCACAAGTCATCGGAAAATCGGAGTCGTTTTTGTATTTATTATTGATAATTTTATAACAAATGCTGGTGAAGTGAAAATAGATTTCATCCTCAACGAATATTTAAAAACATCAAAATATTTCTACAGTACAATGAACAAAATAAAAAAGACCAACTAAAATAAAAAATTTATTTCAATATTTCATTTGTAATTCTTCGTCATAACCTGAAGATACCTCGCGTGTTCGAGGTGAGAGCTAGTTCATCCTCTAACAGAAGTTATTTTATCTTTGTAAAATAAAGTGTTTATTATTTATAGTGTCCATATGTTTTGTTAATAAACTTTTAAATATCCAAGGGCTTTTCTTATATATATATATATATATATATAGATATATATACATAGCATATTTATATATATATATATATATATATATATATATATATATATATATATATATAAAATATATATATATATATATATATATATATATATATATGTTATAGTATATATATATATATATATATATATATATATATATGTATATATATATATATATATATATATATATATATATATACTTGAGTATATTATAAAAAAAAGGGGCAAAAAAGCTGTGAATATTCAAATTTATTGTTTTCTATGTTCCGAGTACCAATCGTCATCTTCAGTACTAATAAAACATACATTTAAGTGTTAATACACACACTACATGCTACATGATTTGTAACACAAATAAGTATGAGTAATACAATTATGAAAGAGCAGAAACGTGAGTGAAAACTTTTACAATTTTAGTGAAAGGTTGGTTTGCTATAATTATTATTAGCCCTTTGAAACGTAGAAAGCAATAATTTTAACTATGTTCTGAACTTTATTGTCCTTTGTGTAATAATATTAAAATTCCAGGAACCAGAATGATATATATATATATATATATATATATATATATATATATATATATATAGATATATATATATATATATATATATATATATATAGCAGCATAGCATATAGCATATATATATATATATATATATATATATGTTATTATATATATTATATATATATATATATATAGCATATATATATATATATATAGCTATATATATTATGTTAGTGATGGACGATTAATCGGAATCGGCATCGGAGGAATCGGCAAAATTGTACCCGTAAGGTTTTTCAGAATCTGAATCGGAATCGGCAAAATTGTACTGATTCTTTTGACAAATTTTCAATTTAAATTTTTAAGAAAAATCCTACCTTACTGCCAATTAATAACAGAAAATTTAATCATAACATTGTTAATTACAGTATATATATATATATATATATATATATATATATATATATATATATTATTATATATGTATATATGCATATATAAAAATATATATATATATATATATATATATATATATATATATATATATATATATATATATATATATATAATATTATAAGTTTAGGGTTCGCATATGAACAAATATACTTGAATTGTACCGCCAAAGTATTGTGAACGGGGTTAAATTCTTAACATTCGCTCCTTTGACTCGTGTCATTTTACCGACAAGCTACGGAAAACAGTGGCGTATTTGGCCAACCCAGCCAATGAGCAAAGATTTGCCAAAAATGACCCCTACACACATACTGTGTTTGGCAAAAAATTCGACGAACTCCGCATGTGTGAAGCCGGCTTCACCAAAGGTGAGGGGTAAGTGATTTGGTGATGATAAGACTCTGAAACCCTCCCTAAATGGAGTGTCCGACTACCTTTTGACCAGACCGTACGGTCAAACGGATACCTATCTCTCTTGATCACTAACGAAACCATGAAATTAAACTAACTGTTGGAGTCCTTCTTTGTAGAAGAGTTGACTTCTTAGAAGCTTAAGCCTATTATGTCATTAAAATAAAAATAAATATATGGGACTAAATATTTACTGTTAGTATAACATTGTTAAAATGTATTCTTCTAACGAGATTTGCTTTATTAAATATTGTGTTACTGATTTTTTTTTCTAATTCAGGTAACTTATGTTGTATAGAGATAGAAAAAATTCTCTGGACGTAACTTTGTCTCAGATTATAATCAGATAATTGCTTATTTTGATTAGTTTAAATAGTTCTTCCAAAAGGAATGGAATTCTATAATACTTCAAAAGAAGTTTTTTGAGAAAATTCATCTTTCTCAAGCTCTTACTAGCAATGTCTGTGTGACAGGTGGTTTTTAAAATAATTGATTCACTGTGTTCTTGTTAATATCATGAATCATCTCAAATCAAATTCTAATCTTAATCTAATATTTATAGTAAAACTATGTGCAATATGCAACTATTTTATATTTAAATCAAAACCAAACCAATTTTTACAATTTCTCAATCTTTATGAGGGACAACAGGAAAAGGCATATCAACTCATTTTTTTTACTTATAAAATTCGTGTATTGATTACAGAGTTGAGTGTCAGATAAATGTATTTAATTTGGATTCCATTACGTGGAAATGACATTGCATGAAGAAGTAGATGATGCAGCAAAGGTTTCTTCTGTTATGTATACCTGTTACTTTAAAATATGCGAACACTATATTTATTAAATTAATAATGACGAATTGTAACTTATGCCATTTATAGTTTGAAGCAGCGTAGATGTTTTTTGTCAGTTGTTAAAGGCGTTTTAGATTTGGCAAGTTTTTCTTCCAAATCGAAGGACGTTCTTGAGTTCATTTTCGATGAAAAATCAAATGAACATTCTTCAGTTTTGAGGTTTGTTTACATTTTACAGCACATACCTAAGCCTATAAAGGCTATTAATTAGGATTTTTAGTTATAGTTTATATATATATATATACATATATATATATATATATATATATATATATATATATATATATATATATATATATATATATATATATATATATATATTTATATATATATATATATATATATATATATAAAAACATATATATTATATATATATATAATTATTTTTATATATATATATATATATATATATATATATATATATATATATATATATATATATATATATATAAACAAACATGTTTGAAACATGATCACTTCTAGGAGTGACCACTCAAGATAAAATAAAATTCTTCACTTGTAATTTTTTTTTTATACTATATTTCACCCAGTTCTTGGGAAATAACATAATTAATATATTTCGAAGATAAAATGGTGGTTCGAAAACTTGAAAACATTAAAAAAACATTTTTTTACGATTTCACGTGACGTCACAACTTAAGAATAAAAAGTCAAGAATGATAAGACCGAAAAAGAGCAACCTTACGGATGGAAGAAAAATTCCCAATTTCGCTAGAAAATTCTTCCGTTTGGAAGAAATTTGACAAATCCAATGGGAAAGTGAAGAATTTCTTCCGTTTGAAAGAATTCTTGCCAAATCAAAAAGGCCTTAAGTCTCAGTCCCTGATTGGTCTGATTTATATGAGTATGATAGACCAAAACAAAGTGAACTGTCTAGACATAGACATCATTGTCCTTTGTTTGCAGTAATTCAACCTTTTGAGGAAGCTCCATTCAAGTACTATAATTCTTCAACAAGACTTATTCTTAAGCATATTTTTATTAGTTGACTAATTCTTTGCAAATGGACAATTTTTACAGTAAATTTATTTTAATAATTCTTTTACTTTTAATTTAGAGCAAATTCTTACTTAAACATTTTCTGAATTTTCACATTTTGATTCACTTTAAATACTATACACCTGTATGTGTAGTAGATTATTATTGATTCACCAGTCAAGTTAGTCTCAAATGTCACTGCCCTCTTCAGTTATGGGCACCTTAAATTTATGCAAACATGCAAGTATATAATTGACAAAAAATTATAGGAGTAAGAGTTGCAAAGATTTCAAGTATATTTGCTACTTATCGCTGAACTCTGTTAAATTTGATTGAGCCGTTGTTCGAGTCCGCAAAAACTGGCCTAGGCCCCGAGTCACAGTCCTAGCCTAGGTACATCGCTTCTAAATATATATATATATATATATATATATATATATAGGAAGAATATATATATATGTAACAGGAGTATATACGTATATATATATATATATATATATATATATATATATATATATATATATATATATATATATATAGAGAGAGCGAGAGAGAGAGAGAGAGAGTAAAACTCTATTATATGAAAATCAAAAGAAATTGACCCTTCCCAAACCGACATGTCGGGTATTATAATAATAATAATAATAATAATAATAATAATAATAATAATAATAATAATAATAATAATAATAATAATAATAATAATAATAATAATAATAATAATAATAATAATAATAATAATTTATTAAAACAATTAAAAAAAATCGAGTATCAAAATATGTCTCGGCAAACATGTTTTTAGAGCTCAGAAGCAAAATAATTTTTTCAAAAGTACGAATTAGTTACGGAGGTTAATGAAAATCCGATAAAATTTAGAATATTTATTAATTAAGGAAATTGATTCTAGTAACATTCAAATAATTTCTCAGTACTCCCCACACACATTAAAACTGATACGAATAAGTCACTACAATAAAGGAAAAAAAAATGAATCCATGGAATGTGAGAGGAATAAACTCGTCAAAAACATCAAATACGAAAAAAGACAAAAATTACTTAGAAGATGTAGAAATAGAATGCGAATATTTAAGGGACACTTCTGACATCGGAAATAAAATAAAAGGTATGCAAGATGAATTAATGCAATATAAATGAGAAAAAAAACGTCCTCCCCCAGGAAGGTCTTACGACCTGTCAGTGGGACCCATCGAGAAAGGTCCTTGGGTATCACGGGCCTAACGACTAAATCCGCTGGCTGGCCAGGCCTATCGCTGATGCCGGGAAGTTTCCCCACTAGTAGCAAAGCACGCTACCAATGTACTCATTAACGTCTGAGTGAGACGAAGCTAGAGTTAACAGAGAATAGCTCACGTTCTCTCGCTCCACCCAGTCTCGAACCTGGGCCCTCTCGCTTGCTAAGCGAGTGCTCTACCTCTGAGCTAGGAGCGCTCTATAAATGTATAGATATATATAAATGTATAGATATTTATAAATTGAATTAGCAATTCTGTGTATAAAAACACTTTCGAATGAAACTATTCTGGAGTAGGTCTATGTTGACAAAGAGCAGATCTAACCATTAAGAGTATATAAGGATATTTAAAAGCAGCGCAGGACTAAATATTGTTCAATGTGTCCGCATCCTCCTTACACATTGCACAATATTTTAAAAAGGTTTGAAAATAATACTCCATAATGTAATTTGTATTATGAACTATTTGCAATTATTTTAGGATTATTACTTGAAGTAGATATGGATAAAAGTACTGCCAACATCAACCTAGGAGCCTATGATAATGTGCAGTCACAAAATACCAACATCAAGAACTACACCAAATAATAGGCTTAACATCGTTGTAAACGATAAAAAGACAAAGAAATATATAATTATAAAAATCATAATGTTAATGAGAAGCAAAGGTAGATAAAAAATCTAAACTTAGGATAAGATATGGAAATTATTTTACTAGTTATTATTAAACAATATCTTTTCATTTCTACATATTTTTCTGTATCTCATCAAGTTCAGATTATATAAAAACTGAAAATTTTATATTATATATAATTACATATAAAATAATAGTGAACTAGTTATAATAACATGATGTAATAATATTATAATTTTTAACACTTTTATATATAAAACCAAAGTTTTATATTATAATGCAATTTTTAAATTAAGTATATTACTATATGTGTTTATATTTTTTTAAAACATTTATTTATAAAAATTAAATGTATATTATATAAATACATAAAAAATTGTATTTATCGTATCGATCGAGTTATCGCCTTACGGTGCAGCTATTTTTAACAAGGTTATCGTGGATATCGTTTTATATTCGGATGATAAGTTTTTGCGGTATTCTCATTTTTTCACTGGTTTATCGCGTATTATACATTTTTTCTGATTCCGTTTCACCCTTCCTCTCCCATTGCCTATCACATACTAAATATATATATGAATATTTATATATATGGGTATATATAATATATATATATATATATATATATAATAATATATATATATATATAGTATAATATAATAATATAGATATATTAGGTATATATAATATATATACAGTGGCGGCTCGTGAACGAAAACATGGGGAGGCACTTCAAAATATAGTATAGTATTATATATATCTATTATATAATATATATACTATATATATACATAATATATATATATATATAATATAATATATATATATAATATATAAGTGTGATAAGGTCTTATATATATAATATATATGTGTATTAACCAATATATATAAGACGATGGAGAAGCCAACTGTGTACGGGGGTAATGGGCGCAAGACAAGTCGCGAGAGAATTTATAGTAAAGAGGAAAAGTAGATTGTGACGAGATAGACCTTACAGGAGAGCATAGAATAGAACAAAACAGTGAAGCCTATGTAAGGAGAGAGAAGGAGAGAATGAACCTCCACATGAATTAATAATTGAGTAATTGAATTCCTTTTTTATTTAGTTAGAATTTTGGAGGAAGGTTTTTTTATGATGAATTAAGTATGTATTTAGTAGAACAAAAGTGGAGTGCCTGTAGCGACATACGACTTTGAAGCCGAAAATTCACATTTCAGCGAATGATTGAAAGTTTTAACGGCTGAAAAAATGAAAAATGATCTGCCCTAGAGCGCACAATCGATGATCCTTATGCACACCTGCTGAAAGACACGCTACATGCTCTTAAGTTTTACATTATTTCCTCCAATCTCTAAATATAAACCTGTCACGCACAATTTAATTAATTGTATGAAGGTGTTGCTGATGTAGCCTCGTTCACCGTATGATTTGGCAGAAAATATGTTAATTGTTAGATCACCTTTACTATTTCTTAATTTGCCACTTCGTAAACTCTCGTTTAAAGTGAATAAAAAGACACATTTCATGAAGATGTAACCGCGGTAACGATAATACACCAGGCTCGTAAACCTCTTAGACTTGACAACTATGTATGAGGAGTGCTCAAGTTTGTATAAACTCTATGACTGATGCTAACGAGAGGTTCCCAATACCCCTCATTTGTGGTCACACATGAGAGATTTGTATTTTACGATATAAGGTGAGATCCAACATTTATCTTCTCATTCGCACCCGCCACACAATCAAAAAGAGCCCCCCTGGTCTGAGCCAGCGAACTCAATTCACTCAGAGACCTATTATGCAATGCCACCTATTATCTATCTTTTTCCGCGCCTGCTGTGTTTGATGCGCGTCCAAAACTCACATTTCTCTGTCCTTCAGACAAGTACCACGAGCTTTATCGAACCGGTAGCAAAAACTCTCTCATTAATTCCTATTCATTATTGTGCACTTTCTTCTCTGATCAGAGTGAACTTCAGTATCGCTCGCAATATTAATGTGCTCTTTTTTTTTTAACTGTTGATAATATAATTAGCACCTTGCCTCCGTCCGGCACGTAACCCTTAAACAACATGACATCTTTGCCTTCAACTCTCCTTACCGTGTCCTGGAATTTTTCGTTTTATACCTGCGAAGTGTTTATGATTTCATGTCGTGTTAACATTTTTTTTAAGATTAACTTTTATCTGTTTTTATAAAATGCGCCTAACCGAATGAACTCTAATGTATCAGAGCTTCATGGCCCGTGGTAACAATATGTATTTACGCCAGCGTATCGAAAATTAAGGTTTATTTTGTCCTCCTTCTCAATTTGAAAATTGCTAAGGTATTGACAAAGAAAAGTTATTACACAGCAGAAATAGCTGACTGCATTACCTGATGACAATCTAAGGCGAGACAATACTTTTGCCATTACAACAAGATTGTATAACCATATAAATTATTCTACACACATAAATTATCAAAAAATTAAATAACTGAAAATTTATTAAACAATAATAAACTTAATACAATAACTCTATTCACTCCCATAAACTTCTCTCTCTCTCTCCACTCTACCTCTACTCTATCTCTTTAACTATATCTATCTAATTCACACTCACTATATTATAAAGTGATATTATTATAATTTATACTTATTACACACATATCACTTATTAATTAAAGCTAATAGCCTTATATACTCTAAGTGAGTATAATTATTTAGTCACATTATATATATATTACTATATAATAATATACTATATTAATAAGTTTTCTTAGTGTCTACTTATTTTTTTAAGAAAAATTTTAGTTCATTTATTTTGTTTCACATATTTTATTGCAAAGGTAGAATCGGGCAACTCAAACTTATGAGTTAGAGTTGCCAAATTGGACTTCTAGGATTGATATTTTATGACGTGTCATAGATTTTCGTGGAGACAAACACCATTCTCTCAAAAACAGAAATAATAAGCGATATCGTTTCTACTTATCACACGTTCCATGACAATACCCACAGTGTTTTTGTAAAACCACATATATTAAATTATGCTTTCTTGAGCACAAATCAAAATTCCCTCCGTCAATGATCCTTTTTATGAAAAATAACTGTATTCTCAAGAGAATAAATGATCTAAATGTAAAATTAGCGTTCTTGTGATAATCATTAAAACATCTAATTATTCAAAATAGTTTAATGCTGACAAAATTTGTAATCTATCTCATAAGTAATTGACTCTATTTAACATTAGTTGGTTTATTTTCTAGAGGAGGCCCTGAGGCGCCTCCGTGCCTTCCCCCGTAAAACGCGCACTCCTAAGACTGATAATATTATATAAGTCCTACTTTACAAATTTCTATATATAAACCAACGATTACGAATTTTAATTATTATTGACTATTAATTATATTAATATATACTCTTAATATATATATATATAATATATACCTATGTACGATACTAATATTTATCTACATATATAAAACTACCTTTTCTTATACGTACTTTGCTCCTCTTGAAGAGCCTTACTACAAACTCTGCGTAACACGGGAGGACCACAGAAATTGAACTTTAAGGCCGGATATCCACCAACGCCACCAACATGTTCACAGTCGATTTTTATTTTTTTTTTGCCCCAGGTAGTTTATATCAACCCTCCTCATACTCTTGCTACCAGCGGTAAGATTATTATATACACACCAATGTGCTGTCACCCCGTCATTGAGAGATACTCGGACTATTACACTCCATGGACACGGCCACGAGTATGCGTTTTCATCCAGTTACTGTGAATATATACTTACTAATCATCATACTAAATACATATATTAAATACTCAATGTATATTAATATATGTTATTAATGATAGACTAGTCCTCACTCACAACCATAACTATACTTATTATAGTATATACTCTTATCTTACTGTTTACTTTCGACCCCTCCTTTTGATCATTAACGATTATCTGTAACCAAATCTATGATATATATATATATCTCCACCAATTATTATATATATACCTTCAATCAAAATAACTCTCTTATACTAGATATACTATTCGCTATCAATCAGAATACCACAAATCATTACTACGTATATATATATATGGCCAAACTAAAAAGTTACCCGCATGATATGTCGAAAACTAAGATAGGTACAAGAAAAACTGATTAACATATATGGAATCCAGCGTATGAAATTTGTATGGAAAATTGAAAAAAAAAAAATTTTACTTTTTTTCATTAATATTATTTATTTTGTGTATAGGGCTACCTCATTCCCAAAACTCTCGCACTACTCGGCATAGCAAGCAACACAATTACAATTAATATTGCGATCACGTAATACTAAAACAATCTCCTTTTTTAGTGCTCCGAGTCCGCCCGTGGAACACGAGGGGGGACGTCTTCCATTACCCACGAGGAGCATCGGCGCCGCACCCAGGACCCTCGGACTTCCCATTTTCCACCATACAAAGCGCCCCAGGTCCACTGGAGTTTCTAACGAGACCCCTCCCGTGAGAGTGTGAAGGAATAACTAACAACGGGAACACACCTAACACTCACCCACCCCAAACCTCCCCCAGCGAGGCCTGATAGCATATCGCTCTCTCTCGCTCTTTCGGCGATATACTTTTAATTCAAACAAAAAAAAAAATCTTTTGTGAACCAATACATGGGCAGACTAACACAGTTAATAATCATTTACCAGAAGGAAATCCCATATTAAAATTATGGTTATATTAATGTACATTTTATAACTTATTGTCCACTATACGGTTTTTGGAACATTATAAACATAAAAAACTATATAAAAAAAAAATTGGAAATTTTTTTTTATCCTCACATTCAGAGCGATTTACAAACTTTGCCATACTTGATTCACCCAACCCTATATAACGATCCTAATTCAGATCCCCTTTAATTACCTGCCATTAAAAGCCTTCTTACTCTATTTCCTTAATCATCGTATTTCCACGAAAATCACTACGGAATATCCATTTGCGCCTGTGTAGACGCGTAACTTCTTTAGTTGTTTTCCGTAAAATTACCATATTTAAATAACCTATAAAATATAATATTATAAATTTCATATCATACATTCTTGTGTTAATGTCACAAAAACCATGTTTCAATCATTTTATAGTTATTCTAAATTTATTTATTATTATTTTAAATAAAATATAAAATAATAATAGATATACTTATATATAGAATCCTAACATCATCATACTATGTCATCTAAGAATAAAAACCTCATATGATATTACTATAATTATATAATATCAGCAACCTTATGATTCTATTATCACCAATCTATGATATATGATATCACACTATCAGTCATCATCGTACATACGCACATCTTTATTTCGACCTAAAAAATTAACTCATGAATATTATAACAAAAAATATGAATAATTAGATATACTCTATGAAGACTATATCAATTTACACAAGAAGACGGGAGAATTCTCCAGATTATAAAATTTTGGTATAAGAAGCATGAGGAAGAAACATTCAAACTCGCCTATATTAATATATGAGTTTGTAACATTGAATTTTCAAGCGATACAAGTATTTCTAATACTTTTCTCCGCGTTGGAAATCTCTTCGTCCTCTAACTTCTGATTTCCTTCTTCGTTACACCAACATGTCATCCTACTTGTATTAAATTCACCAGAGCCAAAGTCCTTTTCTGAACAAGGATTAGGATTGTATAGGGCTCTTCTTATATTTATTATTATTTATTATTGATGAACGGTATTTGTTATCATTGATGTTTTTATTAACTTTATTCCAATTACTTCTCTTTGATTCATAACTTATACTATTATTATTCTATTCTATAAACTTTTATTTCATCTATTATACTTAATTTAACTGTGATGTGACTTATTTATCATACAATTTATGAAACAAACTTCACATTATACATTCTCATATTCACATCATCTATAACCTTAATTTCTTTAAAGCCAAGACCATTATTATAGTCCTCACGATCCCCCCTTGCTCTACTCTTTGATTCCATTCTATACTAATTGAAGGGAGACCAGATCTGGATTATACAGCAATTAAAAACCAATCTGAAATTCTTGCTCACCTTTGTTGTAGAGTTTTCAAAAGCCAGAATATAGTTGTATACTGTGCGTTGATCCATTTCATCAGTACATAAAAGTAATCTCAATATAAATAAAAAAAAAATAAAATATATTAAGGCTCCTCTTCTAATGCATGGCCTTCTTATTAATAATGAATCTACTTGGCCTTCTTCACTGCATGGAGTAGGACAATTTTTTCTTAATCTCAAAAAAAATTATAATAGATTTCTAATTGTAATCTATCTACTTATATATAATTATTATTTTTTTATTAATCAGTAGGCCTATAACTGACTTTTGATGATTCTTATTAAAATATGTTTTTATTGCCTAAATAGGACATAGCCAAAGAACACTAAGTCCTTGCTCCATTTAATGTTATATATATTAGAGAGTATCTTGGAGCACTCTGCCAAATCCTAGATTTTATTTTAATTCCTCTAGTCAAATATTTCTATTGACATACACTAAATTTTGCAGAATGACTTAATCATTAATATCCGAGCTTATTGTACTTGAGGTTTCATTTAATTAAACCAATACTAAAATGCTTTTAGGCATTTAAGAAGTAAAGTTTTTAAGCGGTTAAATTTTAAAAATTTTTCTTACCTCTAATTTTTTATTATTATTTAATATTTTAATTTTATGACAAAAAAAATAGAATCAATAATTTGATGGAAGAGAGATAGATATTGATTTTTTTATTAAGAAAAAGGTCATTATTTTAAAATCTTTCAACTATCTTTTAGCTACATAATATATAATAATAATAACATATAAACAATATATAAACATAAAAATATATAGAAAAACAATATAAATTTATTTTTTATAATATGATTAATAAAAACAGAGAAGAAATATATTTACGTGTTCTTAATAATCTGAAAGTTAAATGTATTTTTTAACATATGCGCACTCTGCAGAAAAATTTAAATTCTATTAAGAATTTAATTTTGATGAAATATGTAAAACTAATTATTGGAAACCAATTTATTATTACAGTTGTTTATTCGAAATAATATTCATGTCCCTGTTAAACAAGGACACAGATATTCATTTGACTATTATATTTGAAGATTATATATTTTGGAAAATTTAAAGTTACCCGATTAGTACTATGAAGCTGTTTTATCATGAGGTTGTGTAATTACTTCTCTCTACCATTGTATACTGGCAGCTTTTCTATTACTCCTACTAGTCAAGCATTTGCGAGCGTGTTGTTCTTATTCGTTAGTGGTCACACTGGTGTCTGCTTTTCATGACTTGATTTGTGCATACTCTAGCTATATCAATACCACCACGAGAGTATAATACCGATGTGTTGGAATATAACATTTCTTGAAATGCATTTTTTAATTTTTACAGAAACGTTTTTAACTTAAATTCATTATTTTTTATTTCTTGGATCGTTCCCATTCTGTAATATAAAGTTATACCGAGCAATATTTCCGTTTGACAGCACTTCATCTATTCATACTGCTACGAGAGTACACAGTGATAGAGTGCTTGTTTTTTCTTGATGATTTATTTTTAATATTTATGCACATGGAGAATAGAAGAAGAAAGAAGTGGGCAAGATATTGTAGGTTTCTTAAGAAGATCATCATAGTAACAAAGTCATGATCAAATAGGAGATATTGACTGTTACGTATTTTGAAAAGTCGAAATTATAAAGTGATCAGCTGATCAGGTCACAAGAGAGAACCAATCAGGATCATCTGAAATTGATCTACAACCATCATGAAAAGTAATATGAGAAAGAAACAACCAAAGCTGAACACATGTATATCCTTTTCACCATAAAAATCACCGGTGGTTATTGCAATGGAGAGAGATATACGGATCCAACCTCAGGGATTTGCTTAATATTGGCGCGTTAAATGCTACCCCATTATTATAGTATAAAATATTTGTTTCCAGCGTAACTATAAAGAAAAACTCATCCTGCATCGTAATTTTTTACCGTATAGCACTATAATATAATATTTTTTATTTGTTTGACTAAAAATTCAACTAAACCTCCCAGAAAACTAGCTTTCCAGGGATTCAAATAAAAAAAACTATCCCAAAACTTTTATTTATGTAGAGACTTAAATAGAACTATTATGTAGAGCGATCACAGATGCATCAAGAAAATCTTAATAATTGGCACTTGAGTTATTAATACTACTTCCCTGATCACTAATTATAAGTTGTGGAATAAAAAAAAAAAGAACAATGAAAAATGAAAAGGCCAGAATACATAGAAATATTATTATCTACATTTTATACATAGAACAAGGAGTTAGACAGTACATAAATATACAAGAAAGGTAATAATTAAGTAGTGATAAATCTTCTCTACGTGTATGTTCGAAGTATAAAGAGTTTTAATGATGTAAAATACTTCTCTACGTACAATATTATATTATTAGAGTAATATATGAGAAAGTATCCAATGAATGGCAAAAAAGTATTTCTCTAAATTGAAAAATTGTAGGATTATCCCTAGAATCTTTGTAATGGTCTGATATTAATTTTAGAAGTATAGGTTCTGTCATACATTAATTAACATTTTATGCAGTACTTTAATGTTTTTCTTAACTACTGCAGTATTTGCATGTGTGGAAATAAAAACTCCATTCTATATTATAGCTAAGGAAGTTTATAACACCGCGAGTTTTCATTATTATAGCATTAATTCTTAATATTATATATCAAGTTAGTGAATGGTTTTTATGCAACAATATTGGATTTTTTTTGATTAAAATCAGCATCTAAGTTTGCAAATTACTTTTACTCATAATATATATTTTTATCAAGAAAAAATATTGAGTTGTGTGACCAAATTTGTTCTTTATTATTTTTTGGGGTTTTTAAAGAATAAAATATTTTCTAAAAAAAGTTTTCAAAGCTACAAAATATGGCCTAAAAATGACATTACAAACGTGTCTCATTAAGATGAGCAGCTGAGATGGCAAAATTGGAAAAACAAAAGAAGAATGGGGTTTTTCTCATGACTCTAAGACTGTATTAAATTATGAATGTAGATAGTTTTCTTACAGTGTAAACCTAAGAGATAGTTTATTCAAAGAAGAAAACCTATCTAATTTTAAGATAAGGGTACAAAGAAAAAATGAAAGTTTATAAATATATGAAAATTCTTTTACTTTATTATATGAGGGATTTGGAACAGTGACTATTAACCTTTCATTATCGTTTTAGGATAGACGGTCACATTTAAAATAAAGTAGAAATTTTCTATAATAAACCTTAGATAAGAAAACCACATCGGAGCTAACAGTAATCACTAGGATACTGAGATCCTAACAAGTAAAGTTAATCGACGGGTGTTATTTCACATGCAAGTTTCATAAAATTCGAGTGTCCTATAACTAATACCTATTCTTTTCGAATTTATGTTTAATTTTTAACGAGATTTTATTATTATAAATCCAATCAATTTCTGCTTAATGAATTATATAAATTGTAGATTATATTTATTTTTAAAGGTGTGAAAAGTATTTAGGTTAAATTGTCAACATTTCTATTGACAATATGTACTCAAATTACCCAAATAAGCTCTAGAACTGAATAGATGGTCTGTTTAGATATTTTTGGTTTGAAATAAATTTATTTTATTGCACCACAAAAAAATGCAGCTCGCTGATTTATCTGTATAATTGTGTAAAGTTATAAAGACACACTACGATAAATTCTTTACTAGCATTGCGGTAAAAAAGAAGAAGAATAAATATTATATGAAGGAAGCATAATCCCCAATAAATCTTTTTAATTCGAGTGTTTTGCTTTTATGTAAAATATTCGAAAAAAATAATTTATTGGAGATAATATCTTTTAGAAAATAACGTATATCTAATATTTTCCCAAGTTATATCTTGTATATAATTGATAAGTTTATGTAAAAATAATTTTGCTCTATTCTTACCCAGGAAGCCCAAGAATTATAGTGATCAAATAAGAACGCATTTATAGTAGAAAAAAATAAGGATCTCCAAAGTGTTTGCTTTGAGGATCCATTCGATTATTTTTATAGTATACAAGGTATTCCCACTATGAGATTGAGTGCCACATCATTAACACCAATAGTATTTATACTGTGAGATCATTTATAGCTACATGCCACACTACATAGAGTTATTTCATAACTCACATATAATTTAAGTTTTTGAAACTACGGGTGAATTACTAGAGTGGAATTGTTGCAAATTGAACCCATAATTGTAAAATATTACATGAAATTTCTTCCAACTAAAGGATAAAATTCCATTTCATTGTTTAGCAGAAGCATTTCTCAGTAATTTATGATGCTCATAATGCTATTTTATGCGTATTATTATTATCATTATTACAGATACATCAAAATTTAGGAACATAAATATTAATATATGAAGTACTGTACCATGAGAAAAAAGCGGAACTTTTTTAATACCAACGCGAAAAAGAAGCATTAATTTATAAGAACAATACTAAATCATTTCATGTTTATATGTTGAGTGATTAGAAAATTTACTCGCTTTCAGTATCCTCAAAAGGCAATTTAATATTGTGAAAAGCTCTTCAAATGTCAGAAATTACCAACAAAGATACTATTACCTTAGTAAGTGTTAATGCAAATTCCGAATATATAGTATACAATAAGGTGCGCCTGAGCAGAGCTAACAAAAATTATATGTGATAAAAAGAGTTAGGTTGGTTTGTTTTAACATAAAGATTCGGACAAATATACAAGTCAGGCATATTGTCGTTTCTACATGATCTATAAATACTGCATTAAAAGCAAATTAAAAAAAATGTATTATTATTCATTTCTTGTAGCTTATTAAATAGGAATTGAATGATACCTAGGATTAAGTTAGGTACAAGATACATTATCGTACGCTTCATAATTTAAGAGGCTCTTTTTATATTTTTTTAGTATTGATTTAAATAAAACATTTAGCTATTTTCAAATTAGTTTGCAAAAATTTATACAAATATGTTATTTCATAAACAAAGCATAATCAATCGACCTCTATCCACAACTACAAGGATATTTGGAATAAAGAGGTTTATAAGGTATCTAATAGCTCTAATGTTAGATAAACACATCTTTCTGATGTACTGTAATACAGATTTAAATTGTTTATTACATATTTTTTTTATAAACTTTAAGACCGATGGATGACAGTAATTACTTTGAGCTAGAGAGATATGAGATAGAGTAATCCATTTTAGTCATTCCATCTATAATATTTCGTATTTTGACATTTTTGCGAGCAAATCAGCCGCACTGTATAATTAGAGTCTAAAAGTATACTTCAAAATATGGGCAAATTTTTATATTAATTTATTTAGTCATCTACAATAAAAGATCAGCTAAAGAAGTGTAAAGTAATAACAGTGAAACTGGTTGTTTGTGTACCCAAGAAATGGAGGCATGACAATTAATTAGTAGTATGTGGCGCTCGCATTCACACCTAATAATATATATATCTTATTTCCCACTGATGTCTGAAGTGCTAAAATACTTAAAATGTTTTATTGTTCCTCCATTACTTTCAATTTTGAGCGGGAGAAGAATATAGTTCAACTACTGGTGTTGTATTGAAGGGGACACAGCTGAAAAAGAAGATCATATATGTTTATTAGTTTATTTATATATCAAATCAATAATAGAAGTTTGTAATATTCTGCTATTCGAGTTAACCCTTATACGTTAAGCATTATTTCAGGAACGACAACATTTGAATAATTTAATTATTTAGTGCTACTGTTTGAGATATAAAATTTATTTCAGACCCAGAATCATATAAAACTCTTAAGTCTTGGGTTGATTATTGCTTGTGATTTATTACAAGTTGTGTGAAAGTAGGAAGAAGAGTGTTATATTTTGATGCTTGTTACATTAAGGAACTTAAATAACCAAAACAATTGACTGACCTTTCTGAGAAAAGGATTTTTACTACAGATAAAGAGTGAACATTTAATTCCACAACATTGGTTGATGTTTCTGCTTGATGCATTTATTTAATTTTTATATGTTTATTTGGTTTTATGAGTTGAATTAGGTCGCACTTTGTATTTTTAGATACATAAAATGAGAGAGTGCCATGAATTACATATTCTACATATTCGCATTAAAGTGTAAACCTACCAGTTTTCAATATTAGATGATTTAAGTACCCACATTAATACAGAACCCCCAGAACTTTATTATTTTGCAATTTAGATGTGCAGTGTTTTGGAAAAGTGGAGAGGCGAGAGCGTTATACAATTTATGGTCCCTATATTTTAATCTGCGGTTGTAATGTAAATTGACAAATAGGAACAAGCGCCACCCTTTTTGGTATCAGTGTTATATTTTTTTGTTTTTGAATGCATGTATTATGCATAATAGAAGCTCTAAAAGCTACTAGTTTTTTTCTCAAATTGTGATGTAGTTTTAGTAGTGTATTTGCATTTGTTTATGTATTTACTAACCCACTCTCCACGAGATATGCTTATAGAACCTTCAAATAGCGATTATTTAAAATTTCATCGAAAATATTGGGATACGATTATTTTGTAATGTTTATATATTGAGGTATTGATATATTTCTGGCAAACTTATTCCACAAAAAGTAGAATTGACAATCACAGCTTACAAGTTATTTACATATATCTACTTGACTTCTATTAATTGCATCACTGATCAAGTATAAAAAATCATTGGTTAAATTTAATTTTTATCAGATTTTTCAATAAACATGAAGTATTATTGTAAAAACATTGCTAAAAACACTTTTTAATAAGTTTTTGGCCATATCATAATTCCATATCTTGCCATAGGGCTTTTTTGCTATTAAAATTTTTAGGGTCAAAACCTTTGAGTTGTTTCATATAGACAAGAGTCTAGCAAATTTATTGAGTATTACGTCTCTATCCATGTATAGTCTTCAAAAAGAAAAGTGTGTTATTAAATCATCAAAACGTTCAGGTTTTCTATCAACATTACAGAGAGCTGGAATTGCGAGTCTTTTATAAACGCGAGAGAAAGCCGAATGTCAAAGCATGAGGCAATTATGAGAGAGGAAATATTCTGCATAAGGGCTTATTTCACTTTCAAGAGTTCACTTATGAGAGAAGTGAGATTCCAAAGGCATATACTCATTTTTTCACAAATTTTATCTGCGCTTTCAATGTGAATTCTTGACAGTCAGAGCGTAAACATTTATTATTTATTGTCCAACTCTGTTATTTTTGCTTTTAATTTTGTTTTTAAATTTAAGATTAGACCCTTTATATCCATTATTCAGTATATAAAAATCGGTATAATCAGCTGCATGGATCTTAATTATCAAATTTTGGTTAACAGAGCCCTTTTTTGCCCTCTTTGTTTGAACTAGAGATTAAAAAACTTGTTAGAAAATGACGAAAATAGCTCCCCATATAATTTTGTTCTTAGTTCAACAAATTTTTTAATTACTGTATTTGGGATCCACTACAAAACCATATTGGGAAAAATAATCTTTGTTTTATATCATAATAGAAGAGGGTAGTAATATTTAAATAATAAAATAGTACACAGTATTATATGATACAGTACATAGAGAAATACACTAGCTAAAGATTAACAAATATATGGATATTTATTTATTAATTATATTATAATAAGTATTTAAAGTTTTTATATATTAGTCAGTCTCGATAGGCCTATGTGGCGTCTTTACTTAAAACGAATAATATTATATTACACTATAGCCAGACATAAGTTATGTACCGATATATTTTTGTAAAACAAAGTATAATAGTGTTGTCGAGTCTCAGATAGCCTATAGTGGGCTATCTAAGTTTTTTATTTAAAATAAATATACAGTAAGTATTGCAATTTGCTAATAGTTTTCTATTACAGGCTTTTTTTTTTTTTAAAGTCAACCAAATAATTTGATATATAATTAACTAATGTTTAAATCTTCAACATTATGTAAAATGAATTTGCTTCCATAAAAAAACCAGACAGAAGAGGAACTCAGCCAATTACTTGGCGGTGGAAAGGACGCATCCTGTCCAACTGGCAGCCATAAACAGGAAAAATATTAAAATAAGAGATAATGAAGAAAAGAAGAGGAATCTAGGACAAAGAAGAAGTTTCTGGAAACGCAGCTATAATAAAATAATGAAAAAGTGTTTACATTGAAAATTTAAGGGAATAAGTTTTAGTTATAAGGATTGAGAAGTGACTACGTTGTCCATAGCATAACTGGCTGATTTCCTTCTTAGTATAACTGACCAAAATGCTTCCAATTATAATGTCAAAAATGCCAGAGCAATCCTTTTCTGAAAAAGGAATAGGATTTTAATAGGCGTCTTCTATAGATAATAGTAATATAGAATATAGATATAAAGTTAATAGATATAGATTAAAATGTGATTATATATATTATAGATTAATTAATAGATTATTAAGTATTAAGTTAATTAGTGAATAGAAGAAAGAGTCACTACAATAATGTTCAATAATGAGTAAGTAAGTATAATATCAAAAGAAGTAATGAAAAATTGAGTAATAGATATTTCAAGAAAGAAAGAAGAAGAAAAGAAAGAGATCAAAGACAAGTTTCAAATTGTTTCAAATCTATAGGTTAAAATAGAAGAGCAAAAATGATATGAAGAAGAAGAGAGTAATAGAAAGAGTTAGAACAACGCAAGTTACGAGCAACTGCAATAAGTTATACTAATGACGAGAGAGACCAAGATCATGGATAAGTAAGAAGATACAGCAGATAAAAAGAAACGACAGAGAGACTGAGAGGTAAAGATATATAGTTCTATATCGAGCGCTAATTGGTTATAGAGAGATATGTTACCAAGCAGAGAAGAAAGGAGGAAGATATGGATATTGTCTCTCATGCGTTCCTTGTACATAAAAGAACAAGTAATATTAAAAAAAAAAAAATATAAAATATTTAATGCACTCTCTTATAGTGTCTTCTCTACAACAATTAAAATTTACGTAATAGGAAAGTTATTTCATAGCACAATTATTATGCTTTTCTATATCTTTGGTCAGATTAACAATGTTGTGTGTTCTTTAATTTTATCTAAAAACTCTTATTATAATGGTATTAGTTTATTTATATAATATGTGTATTATTTGCTTTATTATATCCTATAGCTGCCAACCTTTGAATCTAGCTAGCATGTAATTCATTTACTTAATTAACTATGTTTGTATCTGAACACTAAATAGCAGAGTCAATAAAATACAACAAATACTGGTTCCAGGGAGAATATAAGAAATTATAGTTAGAAGCCTCATTCTGCCAATTACTCTTAATTTATAATATTAATTACACTCTCGATCATTATACTTTGCAATACATCAAATTTATGCTAAGATATGAATTATAATAGCAATGATTTACTGAAGCTTAGAATATAGTTGTAGTATAATATATAATTAATTATTATAATGTTAAAACATAACATCAATATGCGAGAAGGTAGGTGATCTAAAAGCAAATGAATAATTCGGCGGTATATATGGTAATCATGTTTCATCATTAATAAAATTTTATACTTATTAAATATATTTATATTATATATTATAATAATTATATATAATGTTTTATATATTAATCATATAATTAAGTTCAACGAATATAACAACTAAAAATCTAAAATTGTATTTTTTCAATACCTAACTATTATATAAAGAAAAATGAAAACCATAATCAGTAAAATCTCAACTTCACACATCACCAACACTACCGATTTTATAAGACACAGTTAATTCACTATTTGCAACACTAACCTAAAAATTGAACAATCAGCTTACAAATCATAAAACAATCCAATGTTTAACAAAATATAGAAAAGGTCACATCTTCATATATACCATCAACATAACATATATTATATAAATATATAATTATATTAATTAAAAATAACAATAAATAATAATTTAAATAATAATAATAAATAATTAAATATTAATAATAATAATTAAATAATAAATATAATAATTATTAATATAAATAAGTTAATAAATAATTAAAATAACCTTAATATATTTATATATTATTTATATTATTTATAATTTAATTATTATAATATTATAATTTAATATTTAATTTATACTATATATAATATTAATTTAATATATTAATTATTATAATTATTTAATTTATATTTAATTTATATAATTTATTATTTATATATATTTAATTTATATTTTATTATTATATTATATTAGATTATTATTATTTTATAATTTATATTGTTATATATTTTTTTGGATAATTATATTATATTTATATAATAATTATTATATATTAATATTAATATATAAATTTTTAATTGCAACAGTATTATTATAGTATATAGTTCATTTGTTATTTTTATTTATTAAACCGATTTTAAATTAAAAATCTTTTATTTAAATGCTTTATTATCAGGGATGAACTGCGTCCTATTACTGTCATAAAAGAAAAATATCTTGTAGTATAATACCCAAAACCGCCCTTATTGATATTATTGGTGTGTCGCGGGTCTCCGGGGATCCCCTTCCCTATCAGGGTGTTGAATAAATAATGTCCCACCCTCCTTACTCGACTTGAATTCCCACCACGTATCTGGACAATTCAGCCTTTACACCTCTATTGAAATGGTCATAATTATATATAATATATTGAGTATTTTAAATTATTTCTCGAGCAAAAAATTTAAAATAACTAAATTTGAAACTCAACTAATAAGCTTAATAATCAATTTGAAATATTAATTAAAATTATATTCCTTACTCTTATTCATAGTTTACTTAGGAAATATGTATTACAGGGTGTTATAGTTATATCTCAAAGTAACTTTACGATGTGTTGCCGGGAAATATCATTTTAACTTTCTAATTATATTATTAAACATTTCATCATATTTTATATCTCCAAAACTACTTTATTTATAATATGAAAATATATATGATTAAGGTTAGGTTAAAGGGCTATAGTATTAGGTTATTTGAGTATATAATTCGAAATAAAAATGATTAAGATTTAGATTTATAGTTAGTTTCTCAAGTTAGGTTAGATGTAGATTTGGTTACTAGCAACTGTATGTTGTGTAATGCTGTAAGGGACCAAACCAAAGCTAAATCAAAAACAAGAAACTTTAAAGAGGATATATAGTGTGATGGCGATAGCTGATTAAACTAACTAACCTCATATGAGTAAACAAGTGAGATAACTATAGCTGAAATAGTTACATAATAACTATTTATCTACACTATTCTTATTTTTTTATGACTATAGTTCGTCTCGTAATAGGTTCCGTCTATTACTCTGTCTATAGTATATGTTCTCTCAGCCTGACTATAAGTGCTAAAAATATAATCTATATTCTAATAATGAATTTTTAGCCTGTTTACTACGAAACATAATATTTACTATTTTGCAAAAAATATTAACTAAATGTGGATTTAAAATCAATTTAATTTAACTATATCTGTCGCAAGAGCGTGTTGACTTCATGGTCCGTTTACCACTGAACATTCGATATCGGTTTTTTAAGTATTCAATACGAGCGATATATTAAAAAATAAGTATTTTAGTTCAAACTAAATTCTTTGACATCTGTGGGTAGCGTAAACAGAATTAGTGATGTGTATTTTCCAGCTTATCATCTACACCATGTGTAGGTGATAGCCTTCGCAACTCTCTGTTAAGTAAGATTTCATATTGGTTTGGAGCGCTAACCTATATTAACTCATTATACTAAAGTGATCTATATGCTCTTCTATTACTCAATAGTGTGATTGCCTCGTCTGTAGTATTGAGATAAGTATTGAGTATATATATATTGGTCAGTTTTCGTTGAGTGTGATTTTATAGTTGGTATGTCTAGTTAGTATTATGTATACTTTGGTAAAGTTATATTAAAGTAAACTTAGTATATATAGTTTAATACTCATCCTAATTAACCTTATATAATTCACTTACACAACAGCTAACTAACCAAACCAGCTGCAGGACGGCTTAACTGAGGCAAAAGTTAACGGACAGCACAGATATGAGACGCCTACCAACCATTACCAGACCACGTTATTGTCGGAGAGACCCCTAAAAAGAATATAGTTAATAAAGCATTGGATTCATATATAGAATAAGGTGCTACCTAAAGCAAAGAAGTATTTCTCAATATGAGCGAATATATTATAATAGCGATAAAGAGCGATATATATTCAACCATACACTGAGAATTGTTAAAAAACACCTATATGACATAAAGTATTAATCGAACAGTTATTGAATACAATATTAACTATAGTGATCTATTGACTCTTTCGTTGATCTAGTATATGATTTGTCTTAGTAGTTATTGTAGTTTGAGTTGTCAATTTATAGGTGTGTGTTTGTATTTTGAGTATATTCTTATGTAGCTGGTTTAGTTGGTTTATATTTTGATATAATCTCGATGTGTTATTTA
>JABUQX010120472.1:0-21243 GCA_015478945.1 Trachelipus rathkii | reverse complement strand
TTGCCTAAGGCATATATGTCGTAGGTTCAGATAATAAAGAACTAATATTTTTATGTTATGTTTCCAAAATGATACTCGAAATATTTCAAGAGATCAATAGTTCAATAGATCAGTAGGCTGAATAGGGCGGGTAGGGAACTGGCAGGAGGGTTGGTTGTGATTTACTGATTTGCTGGATTTACGGTTTAAATCAGTAAACTATTACGCTATACTGTGATTTTGTACATACAAAGAACTTATATTTTATATTATTTTTTTCAAAAATTTGTTATTTTTTATGTTATGTGTGGGTTAACATTTTGTTATGTTTGCAATTATTCGTTGGGAATGATGATAGTTAGGTAAGGTATGATAAATTTTTGTTTAATATTACAAAGTTGATGTAAAAAATTTGCTATTCTTTAGCGTTATATTCGTTGTCTATATGATGATTAGACAGGGATATGCTAATTTTTGTTAAATATATACGATGTTAATGCTATAAATTAAATTGATATGTAGTAGATATGCTTTTGAAAAAAGCGGAGAATAGGTTGCGTTTTGTACGGTGTGAAGTTGGATACTTTACTGTTGTTAAGAACGGGGAAGTTTTAATGTTAGTAGTTTATTCGTACCTATGGTGTGTTAGGTTTGTTGTTACATTATATTCTTAGTTCAGGTCTTGATATGTTAGCTTTTATTAATGTAAAATTTTAGAATACAGGGCATATATTTGATGGTTATTATATAAAGAACTTTTTTGTGTTTATGTTTAGCGAAATGAATACTCAAAATATGACATTTTATACGAATTATTCATAGTGATTATAATGGTCGGATGGTGGGGAGTGGTGGAGATGAGTGATGGTTGATTTTACTGATTTACTGATTTTAAGTTATAAATCAGTAAACTATTACGCTTTTACTGTGAATTTTATTCAAAAAAACTTATTTTTTATGTTTGTCAGGATAAAAAAATTTTATTTAGTATGTTATGTTTGGATAAAACGTTGTTGTGTTTGCAATTATTCGTTGGGATTATGATATTTTAGACGAGGTTATGATGAATTTTTTTTTGTTAAAATATTACGAAGTTGATGTAAAAATATTTGATACGTTAGCATTATATTCGTTGTCAGAATGCTGATCAGACAGGGGATATGCTACATTTTTGTTAAATATTACGATGTTAATATAAATTAACATTGGATATGTTAGAATATGCTTTGAAAAAAGTGTGAAATAGAGTTACGTTTATATGTACGGACGTGTTAGGTACTTTACTGTTGTTTAAGTATGGAGGAAGTTTGTTATTGTTAGGAGTTTATTTTCGTACGTATGGGGGGTGTGTTAGGTTGTAGTGCGGTGTTACGAATTATAGTCTTAGTGTGCAGCGTGTATGTTATGGTGTGGGCTTTATTAATGTAAAAACTGGTTTGTGTACGTTAGCATATGATCGATTGGTTTAGGATAAAAAAGTAGTGTTTTGTGTTACGTTTAGCAGAAATGATACTCAAGAAATATGACATGAATCAATAGATCAATAGATCAAAAGGTCATAGTGGGAGGGTGGGGAGGGGTTATGTGTAATTGATTTACTGATTTACTGATTATTGCTTTAAAATCAGTAAACTATTACAATTTACATGATATTTTATTCAAAAGAACTTATTTTTAGTTATATTGATAAAGTTGTTATGTTTACATTTATTCGATGGTCTGTATGTAATTAGACAAGATTAATTGATAAATTTTTGTTTAAATTTATGTTCAATGTAAAATTAACGTTTAATATGTTAGAGATTATGCTTGGAAAAAGTTTGAATAGGTTAACGTTTTTGTTTTAAATTTTGTTACTGTACTGATCTTAAGTGTGGAACGTTGTTAATGTTGACAGTTTATTAAGGCGTAAGTTGTGTTAGGTTTTGCCGTTATGTACATTATTTTCTTAGTTCATATGATGCTATTAGCTTTATTAATGTGAAAAGAAACATTGTTTATGTTAGCATATATTCGGCGGTTAGGTATAAAAAGAACTCATTTTTTGTGCTATGTTATCGAAATGATACTCGAAATGCGACGTAAATCAATGTTACTGTAAAATTAACCATTTGATATGTTAGAGATATGCTTGATAAAGTGTGAATAGGTTACGTTTTTGATGCAGTGCTTAGGTAGTTTACTGTTTGTTAAGTTTATGGAACTTTTATGTTAGTAGTTTATTCGTGCGTAAGGCGTGTAGGTTTTGTCATCGCTCATTATATTCTTAGTTTGGTTAATGCTATGTTAGCTTTATAATGTGAAAACAATGTACGTTAGCATATATTCTGTTGGGTTGTATTATAAAGAACTTATTTTTTGTACTATGTTTATCCGAAATGTAACGCGGATAAGTAGATCCTTTAATCGATTAGATTATTAGGGAGTCTAAAGGCACAATGGAGGCGTGGTTATCCTGGGCCGAGAAATGCAAAAAAAAATGAGAGGAGTATCGGTAAATTTTACGTGGTTGAATTTTACTTGGAATTCTATACTTGTAATTCTTACTGCTTTAAAAGGTTCGTGTTTGTATATATCAATTATATTATTCTCACTCTTGTTTTACTATTGTATTTTTTTTTATTATAATGAAACTTATTTTATGTTATTATATTTTGGATAAAACTTTCGCTTTATTCTTTCTTTGTGTTGTGTTTGGTCAAAAACTTTGTTATGTTTGACAATTAAACTTATTGGTTTGGGATTATGATATTTATGAGGTTTATAAGGGTATGCATAAATTTTTTGTTAAAATATTACTATGATAATGGTAGAAACTCATTTGTTTACTGGCTGATGCATTTATATTTCGTTTTGGTTTAGGCTCTGTAATATGAGAATCGGAGAAGCTACAAGTATTTGATTATACATTTTTTGCTAAAATGCTTATAACTTGTGACGTAAGAGATTCCGCACGATTAAAGACTCGTTTAATATAGTTTAGAGTTATATATAGAGTTGAAAAAAGTAGATGTATGTGTAATAGAGAGAGGTATACAGTATTTGGCAATGTTAATAGTAGTACATTTTATCTGGTTTTTATAAGTGTTTGGTATAACTTTGTTTATAATTGTATATACTGTTTATATGTCAGGCTCTTTAAAAAATTGTGTTCAGGTTTAGTCGTGTGTAGATACATTATTATTCTTAGTTCATATTTACGCTTTATGTTAGCCTCTTATTTGAGCTCCGTCGGGAACTTTATACTGATTAGTAGTATTCGTGATCGAGGTGATGATAACAATAACCAAATGTTGTTGATAAATTTTAGTTAAATTTTACCTTGTTAATGTAAAATAATATCTGTTATGTTTAGAGATATGCATGACAGAGCGTGAATAGGTTACGCCTGTACGCCTGAAATTAGTATGCTATGTTAGTTACTTTACTGTTTGTAAAGAGGTGTGAGGAACTCTTGTCGCAAATAACGTAACAGTTTATCAGTTTAAGGCGTTCTCAGGTTTGTTCGTTGGGTGCTATATATTTCATAGTTCAGATTTGAGTGGCGTAAAGTAAAGGCTGTTGAGTAAATGGTGAAAACTTTGTTACGTTAGCATATATTCGTTGATCAGTGTATAAAGAATTTGTTTTTATGTAATATGTTTATCCATAAATGATACTCGAAATGTGACTTGAATCAATAGATCAATAGATCAATAGATCATGGGATTGATGGGGCAGGGGTCCTCTGGTCGGTCCATGGCTGCGCGCGCGGTGAGAGTTTACTGATACGATGGGTGGTAGAGGGTATGTATATAAGATGAGGTGAATTACGTAAAAATATGACCTTAATCAATAGAGCAAATAGACTCAGATAAGATCCATAGATTCATAATTTCATGGTTGGGACAGGAGTGTAGAGGTGGGTTGTGTTGATTTACTGATTTACTGATTTAGGGTATTGTAAAACATTACAAGAATTAACTAAAAAATGATTTACTTAGAATCAATAGCTCGGAGATCCGACGGAGTCAAACAGTTCAATAGATAACGGGAAGTGGGTTGAGGAGGATAGTTATAGATTAGGAGTTTTACTTGCTTTAGGGTTTATGGAAAACTATTGACGAAATGTTAGTAAAAAATATGACATGAAAATCAAATAGATCAATAGTTCAATAGTGGGACTATTGCTCCCCCCCATCCGGGGGAGGTCTCGGCGGAATACATTGGGCGCATGCCTAAGCCGGCGCCTCAATAGATACAATCGAATCATGGAGGGGCTGAGCCAGAGGGCAGTTTTGAGTTACTGATTTTACTTGCTTTTGGGGCTTAGGGTATTAAAACGGTGTGATCTAAATAAATTTAGTTAAAAAATATGTATCTTGAACCCAATAATCTCAATAAGATCCAAATAGATTTTTTGTTATTGTTTTTTTTTTTTATAGTGTTTTGATCATGAAAGGGCTGCGGAGGGCAGTTTGATTTTTTATCTTTGATTTAAACTGATTTACTTGCTTTAGGGTAAATAAAAAACGTTTTTTTTTAAGTTTCCAAGTTAAATAAAAAAGAATAAGATTAATTTTATTTATTTATTTTATTTTATTTTTTTCCTGATGCGTTCTGAAACCATTATTTCGGAAATCTAGCGCAGGGATCCTTCAATAAACCAATATAAAAATCACCAACATTGTTGGTGTTTATTACGAATGTATATATTATACCAGCACCTGTGTCCGCGTTACCACTCTGAACCTTCTCAGACTCCTCCTTCCTCATTCTTCTTCCTTCCTCCTTGTCTCCTCCTTCCTTTTTCTTCTTCCTTTCTTTCTTCCTCTTGTTTTGCATTCCATGCATTTCTTTCTTCTATTTTCAGGAGGGGACCCGCTCCTTAATTTTCTCTATATGTCCATAATTCCGAATCCAACTTCCAACTCCCGTCTCCGACTCTGAATTCTCTACCCCGTCTGGCGAAGAGATTTCAGTCTTCTGTGGAATCAATTTTATTTTTAAGGGGGGGCAGCGTCCCCTAACGGAGTTTTGGGCCTCAGCCCGAAGGGCTTTGAGAGCGCGTTATGGCCCACTCCTTCGGGAGGGGGTAATTTCAAATACACAGATTATAGTTGTAAAATGGAAGATCAAAGGGATTCACACCCTCATTCAATGGCCACCTGTATTATTACTGTATTGCTTCAATCATTGTTCAGACATGTTTCCCAGAATTTTTGGGAGTTAATAATTTTAAAAAAAATTCTAAAAAAAAACATGAATTCTGGTACTTTAGAAAGAAATTGAGGTTCAAATGAATTTGAAGTGACAAATTTTGTCTTTTTCAAATTAAAAACACAGCGAAAAAATAATGTTGTAATAGTGTTACTCGTGCAAAAAAATGTAAATTTAATAATTTTTTTTTAACCTAGAAAAAGGTATCGTGCTTCAAAGGAGCTAAACACAAAATGACGAAATAAACCCCTCTAAATAACATTAGAATTTGAAGGAAAACGTTAAAACTAAATAATTAAAGAATGAGAATAAGATAGAATGAAATACAATGTTGGCAGTATATAAGAGTTTATTAAACATACATATAGACCGAGTTAATTTCCCAACACAAATTCTTGAACATTTCTTGATTATGCTTTAGAACTAGTCCTTCTTTTCACATAAGCGAGCTACCTTCCCTTCTTTCTTCTAAAATAAAGCTATATCTCTTAATTTAATGCTTTCTCCTAACAGCTCCATCCTGCTCCAAAAGCGTATAGGCGTTTTCGTCATTGTGCTTACAAGCGCGTAGAAATGCTTAAGTTTGTAATCGTTTTGACAATTTATCACAAAATGCATAAGAAACGCTTAATTGTTTACCAATCGCAATTAAGGAATATTCCTTAATTACTGTAAGGTTGGCTATTTCCCGTGTTACCGAATTTAGGACGTTGCTTGCAAACAAAAAAAAATAATATAAATAAACAAATACAATGTCGGCAGGAAGCAGACAGGAAATTATTAATTTTTTTTTTTTTACAAATGGGATAAGGAATGTTGTGAGTAATAAATTACTTTCTAAGAAATATAAGATTGTACCAAATATTTGTGCGTATTTAATATTTTTTTCCTGTTTGACATACTCGTAAAGAAATCAAATGATAATGTTTCACTGCCTGGTATGCCCGTTTGAATTGATGATGTTTCAGCAGCTTTAAATCTAATTTCTTCAAAATCGTTGAACTTCATCACAATAGTTGATCAATTATTTGGTATATAAACTATTCGCTATTTTTTTTATTTCTGTTTTATTTCGAAATCGCAGGGACTCTGATCACAACAGCTGATTTACAATGTTTATAAACAAAGCTAAAAACGCGTAAGCCTTCTTGTTCGATTTATACGAAAAGCACTGTTATAAGCTTTGTTAAAGAAGTATATCCAAAGGGAAAGGGTAAGTACAATTGAAGGAGACCAGAATAACGTCTTGTAGCCTTTAATCAAGGCTGATTTGAGGACGTTTGTTTCGATTCTACATTAACTATCCCTGAAGTATTGTAGTGATTGAGCCTCTAACTCTGAAGTATCATACTTCACAGAAAAATATATGAATGCATAATGTATATTTTGCCTGATCAAATCTCGATGGATTTTTCAAAAATCATGTCAAAAATATTTTTTTCCATTTACAACAGAAATTTTTCTTGTAGTTTTTAGATTATATTGAACATTAGCAAAATTTATTCTATTATAAAAAAATCCTCTTTATAGACTTGATAGAATGTCTTCCTCTCTCTGTGATAAATGACCATTAACAGTTCGGCAACTATCTCTATTGGAGCAAAACTCTCCAAATCTGTAATTAATGGTATCTTATCAGCTACCTATTTATTTATTTATTATTATTAGTATTATTATTATATTATTATTATTATTACTTATTATTATTATTATTTTATTATTATTATTATGGAATTGGGCTCCATATCTCTCATGTGATCGATTTTAAAGACAGCCTGATACGTCAGAAACCATGTTTTTTACCCTAAACTGAATCGAACGTGTTAATGAAGGATTGAAATGGCAGGTTACGGTATTCATTTACTTTAAATTTAAATTTAGGTTAGCTTCTCTATTTTTCTAACCATATATAGTCATGTGAGGTAAGAAACTAAAATCAACTGGTCAGTCGTATTACAGAATGAGCTTTAGATATATTATGCTTACCCTATAGAACACAGAAGTCTCTCCCAATTGAATAAATCTCTCCTCATCTTGGGAGTGAAAGGCCTCTTCTAATAAGTTAGCATATGCTGCTAACTTCTTCAGGTCTAGTATGGTGCCTAGCCACGTTAGTTGAATGAATATATGCAAAAAAAAATAATAAAACTTTTTAGATTTGTTATTATATTTTCTTTTTATTCTTTCGACATTTAAGTATTTGTACCTTGATTATTACAATCCTTTTGTTATTATATTATTATGCCAGTTGGGCCGCAGACTAAAACATAGTTCTAGCCCTAGAAATGTATTTAGATCTGCACCCTTTCTCCATTTGCTCAAATGGTGCAAGAGATTAGGGTTGGCTTTTGCCATTCGTCAAAAAAAATCCAAAGTCATAACCAAAGACCTACTGACGTTCCATGGCAAATTCCAATACTGTGTAGGTCTTGCATTCAAAACAAGCTTCATGAGTATTAGTTAATTTTTTTATTAAAAAATATATTTTTGATTATTTGATAACGCATTCAAAAATCAAATTTCACACTTCAATATTGCCAATTACATAAATAAAGAAATAAAAAAAAAAAATTATATATACTAATATATATATATAATATATATATATATATATATATATATATAAATATAATATATATATATATTATATAAATATATAATATTAATATATCATATATAAGTATAGTATAAAAATATAGTATATTATAAGAAAAGAATTAATAATACATTGTAAGGTACAAATATACAAATATCAATTAATATTGTTTAACACGGGAGTGGCCAAATTAAATCTAATGAATTTTAATTTTAAAAGTAGCAACCTCAAAAATACAGCGTATTGATCAACATTGTTATTCCAAATGCATATCAATGTCTCTAGTACAGAAGGACACAGACACCCATTTGAAAAGCATGCAAAGCAAACATGATAACAAATTCACTTTACATTGTTATTTCAAATGTAAATCAATGTCTCTATTACAGAAGGACACAGATACCCATTAGATACCCACTGCTGGAGATACTAAAGTTGCCCTTGATTTATGAGCTTTTTATGTAGCTCTCTACATTGAACTGCAGCTTTCCTTCTTACCTACTGTTCAGCCATCATTGTTCTTATCGATTAGGGGGTGGAAAAACTGTTTGGCAGATGTTCATTGGAAAATTGGTTATATTTTATTTATTAATAATTAATTATAATCGATGGATGTCGAGTTTTATAATTTCTTGGTTAGGTTTTTAATTTTTACAGAAATCAGTGTCTCCTAATCAATTATTTTTATTTCGTTACTGTTTTCCCATTGCTGATAAAAGTGTGTTTAGTAAATTTTTCTTTGCACAGCAACAATATCTCCAATCCAGTTGAAGTGTGTTTTTATAATTTTGTTTATTTATCTTGCTGTAGTGGCAAGATATTGTAGAGTTTGCCTAAGAACTTCCATCCATGAGCTACAAATTAGTTCAAAATCTAGATCTTAACTTCTGCTATTTTTGAAAGTCAAATATAAACTGATCCTGATCAGGTTCACAAGGAGACCAATTAGGATCATCTGAATGATCTATACCATCATGAAATAAATGAGAAGAAACAACCAGAGCTGGAACCTCATATCCCTTCAGCAATATCTCCGGTGTTATTGCAAATGGGATATTTGGATCCACCTCAGGGTTTCTTAATATTGGCTTAAATGCTACCGGCCTTTTTATTTATAAGCATGTTTGCTTCCCTAACTAATAAAGAAAACTCATCCTGCTCTAATATATTTTTTCCTATAGCACTGTATATTATATTTTTAACCTGTTTGACTAAAGATTCAACTAAACCTCCCAGAAAACTAGCTTTACCAGGGTATGGTGAAAACTCCAAAACCTTTATGTTATGTAGAGTTAAATAATTTTTAACATCTACATCATCAAGAAAATCTTTAATAATTTGCACTGAGCTTATTATACTACTTCCCTGATCACTAATTACAAGTATGCTAATTCTGGGTCTGAGCTATCCTAGGAGTTTCATCTATAAAGCATTATTATTCTACACTCCTACAACTAGGAACGCTCTTGAAAACAAAATATTTTTAAAGATACGAAGCAAAATAAAGGGACTAAAAGAATTCTTGATACTGTTTCTTAATAGAGTTTATTGCATAAATTAAAAGATTGGCGGATGAACCTTTTTGTTAACAGTTCCTTCCTTAAAATCAACTCTTCCTAACAAACGTTCGTGATTTGGTGTCTTAATGTTTTCTTAACTATTTTATTTTTTCTGTTGGAATAAAAAACTCCTTTCTTATTATAGCTAGAAGTTTATAAACACCTGCATGTTTCATTTTTACATGTAATTCTTTAATTATTATATCAGTTAGTGAATGATTTTTATGCAACAATATTGGATTTTTTTTATTAAAATCAGCATCTAAGTTTGCAAATTTACTTTTTACTCTAATTATATTGTTTTTATCAAGAAAAAGATTGAGTTGTGTGACCAAATTTGTTTCTTTATTATTTTTTGGATTTATTAAATACTGATATGTTTCTGAAAAATTTTCTTGTTGATATCTTGCCAAAAAATGACATTACAACTTTCTTCATATGAGCATATTGCCTTAGGGTCACAATTGGAAAACAAAGTGGGGTTCTTCTCATGTACTCTAAGCTTTAAATTATAATAAAAATTCTATTAAGTTTTAAACCTTAAATAGTTTATTCAAAGAAGAAAACCTATCTTATTTAAATAAGGTTTCTGTGAAAAAGTGTTTGAATATTATAAATCTAAAATCTGCTATATATACTATTCTATGTAAAGGTTGCGACCTTTCATTATTGTTATTTAATACAGGTCCATTTAAATAAAGTGAATTTTTTAACAAAACCTTATATAAACACATCGAAGTAAACATAATACACTTAGGATTCTGAGATCTTCACAATGATGAAAGTTAATCGGGAGTGTTTTCACATGCAGTTCAATAAAACTTCCAGCTAATATATTTATAATGGTTCCTTTTTTTTCAATTTTGTTTTAATTTTTGACTTTATTATTAATTCCAATTCAATGTTAACCATTGAAATCAGTATATAATTTACATTTATTTTTTAAAGGTATTAAAGGTTAGTTAAATTGTCAAGCATTTCTATTTGACACACAACCTCCAAATTTTACAGCAAATAGCTCTAAAACTGGAATAGAATCTTTTATATTTTGTTTGAAAATAATTTATTTTGCACACTGTTAATGCAGCTCACTACTATCTTTATTTTGTAAAAGTATAAAATGTTTAATAACGAAATAGATTTTCTAGCATCAGTAAATGCTATAATATATGAAGAAGCATAATCCCAATAAATCTTTTTAGTTATTGTTTTTGCTATTATTATAATTAGGTTAATATTTTTATATTCTTTAGTAAATTACTAATCTAATTAATTTTTTGTCCAAGCACTATACCTTATATTTTGTAGTTTATTAAATAATTTTGCTGCGTATTCTTCCCAGGAAGCCAATATCTTAGTGGGTTCAAATAGACCATTCTATAGTAAATAAAAATATAGATCTCCAAAGTGTTGTGCTTTTGATCCATTTCATTATTTATCTATACAAGGTATCACTAGAGTATCCCACATCATCCCATAAGTTTACGTGATCATTTTAGGCTCATCCATACTATATTATTGTCTAACTCACTATAATTTAATTTTTTAAACTCTGCGTGAATTACTATGAAATTGTTTCAAATTGAACCCATATTTGTTAAATATTACATAGAGACCTATTGATAAGCAAGAATAATTTACTTTTAGAAGATGAAGAATTAACCTAATTATCGCGAATTAAGACAGGTTATAGCAAAATCATTCCTAAGTTCATATTTCAAATCATCACAAGGTAATGAACATGCAATAAAATATTATGCTAAAGTGCTACCATGATGAATGGAGGGCTACATCTATATACCAAAATGAAGTTCGCATAATTATAAGAAACGACACTAAAGATCATTTTCTTTGGTATATTTTTGAACCAACAAAAAATGGAATTTATTCTGTTATCCTCCCAAGGCAATTAACTGGTGATAGGGCTCTCTCAAAGTCGAATTACCAAACAGATACTTTATTAAACCTTAGTATGTTAATGCAATATCCAATCTATGTATTAAATATAACCTGGCAAGCTAACATTATTATGTGATAAATTAGTTGGTTGAGTTTTATCACATATGTTCGACAAATATACAATTCGGCATTTTGTCGTTTCTACATGATCTCTGAAAACTGCATTATGAGCTAAAAATGAAACTTTATTATTATTTTTTACTGTATTTATTTCAACAGGTTGAATGATACCTTGGTTAAGTTGGTCAAATATGACATTATCGTACGCTTCTAATTTAAGAGGCTCTTTCTATTTTTTTTTAGTATTGATTTCAATTACCAGAATTAGTCCAAATCAAAATTAATGGCAATAAATTTGTATAATTATTCCATTAAAACAATGGCATTATCAACGACCTGTCTCCTATATCTACATGTGTATTTGTAATTAAGTAATTTTATAAGTTCCATATCTATTTCCGAGAATTTTTTTAGGACATTCAAAACTATCAGTTAAAATATAATAAAATCTTTTAAATTTTTATTTCTAGATCATCATCCAATTCTATTTGCTAGTTTATTATTTGAGCTAGAGATGTTGATAGAGTAACCATTTCTAAGTCAGTTCCATCTATATTTTTCTATGTGACATTTTTTGCGAGCAAGTCGGTCTGCTCTTCGGTAAATTTCTTTATATACTTCAAATAATGGCAAATTTTTTTATTAATTTATTTAAGTCCCCAGCTAATAAGATTCCTAAAGAAGTGTAATATAAAAGTGAACTGTTGTTTGTTAACCCAAATGAGCATGCATTTATTGGTAGTATGTGGACTCCATTCACACCCTCAGGATCTTTAATTTCCTTATTATTCTTATTCTTAAGTTTTTCAGCTAAAAGTATTTTATGTTCCTCAAATGCCTTGCACAATTTGAGGGAAGGTAATATTCAACTCTGGTTTGTATGAAAGGGACCTACAGCTGCAACAATCTGTTATTTTTATTATTATTTAGTATCAACTTCTACATATGAAAGTTTGTAATATATTGCGTTTCCATTGAAACCTTTACATTAACATTATTTCAGACTGTAACAACTTTATATTTAAGTTTTTTGTGCTACTGTTTTGAAGATAAAAATTTATTTCAGACCCGAATCATATAAACCCGCAAGTCCTGTTTTTTATTTTTATTTTATTACAAGTCGGTGGTGAATAGTAGGATATGAGTAATATATTTTGACTGCTTGTACATTTAAGGGAACTTAATATAAACAATTTCGCTACTTGTTCTGAAGATGGGTTATCTACAGGTGTAATATTTAGTTCAACTTACATTGTGTTGAGTTTCTGCTTGTGCATTTTATTTTGTATTATTTATGTTAATATTTTTAGATTGATTAGGTCCACTTTGTTTTTTAATACATAAAAATGCGGAGTGGCCAGATTACAGTTTCTACATTATGACTAATTTGAACTTACAAGTGTCTCAATTTTATGATTTAAGTACCCACATTTAATACAACCTCCCATACAATTCTTTTATTATTTTTTTGCAATTGGATCAGTGTTTGAGAATTAGGGCAACTATACAATATATATGGTCCATACAATCTCGGTTGTATATTTTGTAATGTTTACTGACAAAGGAACAATCCCACCCTTTTGTTGTTCAATGTATGTTTTTTGTTTGATTCACATCAATGTTAGTAGCTTAAAGCTACTGTTTTTTTCTCAAATCATGTTATGTAGTTTAGTAGTGTATGTATATTGCTATTTGTTTTTATTTACTAAACCCACTCTCCCAATTTTATAGTGCATATGCATTATTTTAAAATTTCATGCTAAATTTTTGGATAGTCATTATTGTAATGTTTAATATTGGAGTTTGAATTAATATCTTCAGGGCAAAAACTATTCCACAAAAAATATTGACAAATCACACTTTACTATTTATTTTTAAACTATCTACTTGACTTTTCTATTAATTTAGCTTCACTAACCCAATCATAAAAATATTATTAACATTTTATGTTTTATCAGTTTTTCAATAACTGGAATGTTGTGTAAAGATTTATTACTGTAATTTATTGTGTTACTAACGACGATTTGCGCATAATCATATCCTATTATTTTCAATATTCTTTTTGTATATAAAAATTTTTGCATCAAAATTATATGTAATTCATTAAAAATTTCTTTATCAATTTATTGTATTTCTCTCATCCATTTATTCATTCGAAAGTTTTTTTATGAACCTATCAAAGTCTTCAGGCTTCCATCAAAATTCAGGGAGCTGGAGTTCGGGTCGTTTTAAACTAAAAAATGGAGTTATCATTATGATATTATTTAGTAAGAAAATTCATGCATAAGATCTTTAATAATTTGCACTGAGCTTATGAGAGATGAGATGCCCCAAAGGCATAGCACTCATTTTTTTCACAAATTTATATGCGCTTTCAAATGTGAATTCTATGACAGTCAGCGTAAACATTTATTTATTTTTGTCCAAGTCTGTAACTTCTTTTAATTTGTGTTTAATTAGATGAGACCCTTTAACTCATTAACAGTATATAAATCTATATCAGTTTTATACTTATTTATCAATTTATTTGTAACAAATGGCCCTTTTTGGCTCTTTGTTTGACTAAAGATAAAACTTGTTGAAATAATAAGGTTGGATCTTGAATCTTAATTATTTCTTGCAAAAATTTTAATTCTAATATTTTTTAATCTAACTACGCTCCATATTGAAAAAATAAATTTTTTTTATATATGTTTGTTTTAATAGATATATATATTTTATTGTAATAAATATTAAACAAGTATATTATACAGTATTAAAGTTTCTGGTTACTATATATATTACTATATATTTTTTTAAGTTCTTGAATGGGCCTATGTGGCTTCAACTCAAATTTATTTATATATATTAATACTAATTATACGTATATGGCTGAATATGTTTTGTTCCGAATTTCTATACAGGACTGTTATATATTTTTATCAGACCCTATTTAAATTATTATTATTTTACCCTATGTGGCTTCAAAACTGTCTTATTTTTTTTTATATTCAATCCTATAACTTTGAAAACAATTTTGTATTGGTTTCACAAATCCAAATAGTTTTTTAAGGCCAAACACACCAGAATGAGGAGAATATCAGCTATAGAGGAAAATTCAAGAGAAAGTAATCCTGTCGACTGCGAAGATTCACAGAAAAATATATATGAATGCATTTATTATATGAAAAAAATAAAAAAGAGGGATTTTTCAAAAATAGTCGATTTTAAATTTTTTACTATTAAAAAACTTTACAACCTATAGAAAGTCAATTATTAAACTCAATTTTAAAAAAAATGCGCGCTTATTAAGGTGGTATTTAACCGTATGTTCTTCCTCTTCAGTGATTAACTCAGTTAGAGGGTTCGAGGCTCAACTGAGCCTCATATGGAGCAAACTCATTCAATCCTAGTTGCATACTTACAGCTCCTATTTTATTATATTTATTATTATTATTATTATTATTATATTATTTATTATTATTATATATTATAATTTATTATTATTTATATTATTAAATTTTCTTCTTTCTTTCCATTCAGTAGCCTATATCAAATATGAAACTTGACTTTTTTACTTTAAACTGAATTTGTATTTTTAAATTTAATTATTGCATAGAGTCAACTTTACAGTAATGATACTTTAAATTTAAAGTTTTTAGTTAGCTTCTCTATTTTGCTACCATATAAAGTAATGGTGACGTAAGAACAAATCAACTGTCAGCTATACAGAATGAGCTTAGATATGTTATGCTTACCCTATTTAAGAACAAGAAGTTCCTCCAATTGATAAATCTCTCCTCATCTGGGGGTGAAAGGCCTCTTCTAATATTTAGCCTATGCTGCTAACTTCTTCAGGTCTAGGTATGGTGGCCTAGGCCACTTATTGAAATATATGAAAAAAAAATAATAAAACTTTTTAGTTTGTTATTATTATTTTCTTTTTTATTCTTTGGCCATTTGAAGTATTGTACTTGATTATTAAATCCTTTTTTTATTATTATTATTATGCCAGTTGTGGCAGAACTAGAAACATAGTTCTAGCTCCAGAGAAATGTATTTTAGGTCTGCACCTTTTTCTCATTGCTCAAAATGTTGCAAGAGATTAGGGTTGGGGCTTTTGCCATTCGTCAAAAAAAATCCAAAGTCATAACAAAAGACCTCTGACGTCATGGCAAATTCCAAATACATTTTATAGGGTGCATTCTAAAACCTAGCTTTCATGTTGTATTTTAGTTACATTTTGTTTATTAAAAAAATATATTTTTATATCAAATAAAGATTCAAAAAATCAAATTTCACACTTCAATATGGCCACTTGAAAAAAAAAAAAAAAAAAAAAAATAATATATATATATATATATATATATAATATAATATATATAATATATAATATATATATATATATATATTATAATATATATAATATATATTATATATATTATATATATCTATAATGATATATATATATATATGTATCTATATAGTATATAAAGAAAGAAAATAATTTAAATTGTACCATTTACATAAAATCCCCTTTTTGATACACAATGAAAAAGTTTTTCATGTACATCGAGATACAGCATGCCAATTCTATTGTCAAAAGTATCAAGAATTGATACTTTTGACAAGTTGACTCCAAATTATTCAGAATGGCACCACGCATTTCTGTCACATGACTCAAATCTCGTTTGTCGCACGATTATTAGTCCGTCCGGTTCATTACTTCATTTGTTCGATGTAGTTAAATGGGAAGAGTTGAAATTATATTTCAACATCCTTAAAGAAAAAGAACGTAACTATCATGCTAATATTATTGGAAGTATGTTGAGTGATGAAACAAATTTCTTGTACCTTACATTTATGATACCTATAATTCAAGATTTTGAACGTATAAATGCTGCCTTTCAAGCCACATATGCTGATGTATGCCAGCTATTTAAAGACCTTGATATACTTCATCGATCTCTCAAACAAAAGATTAGTTCAAAATTTATAGGGGCTAAATTTGAGTTGGATCTCAAAGACTCTAAGATAGCAAAGGAGAAAAAAAATATTAAAGAAAGGTGTCTACATTTTGTTATTTAGGCAAGTAATCAATAATGATAAACAATAATATAGTTTTCGCTTGTTTAAACCTGATAGTTTACTATGTCACACGAGACCAGATTATAAAGATCTACCCAAATCTTTTCTTGATTTTATACAAAACGAAGATATAGGCAAAACTGAAAGTCATGGGAAAAACTATTTTATGTGAAACGAAAAGAAGAATTCAAATTGGGCGAAATACTATCTGATCCAATAGAGTTTTGGGCAATTGTAGGGATGTTTCAAAGTTCAATTGGAGAGAAGTGTTTTGCAGACATATCTCAATGTATGCTTAATCTGTTCTCGATCCCCATTAGTAATGCATTAGTAGAATGTATGTTTTAATTTGTTACAAATATGAAAAGTAAACAGAGAAATAAATTAAACATCACCACATTAGATTTCATTTTAAGACTCAAATCTCATTAAGCATTAAATAATAAATGCCGTAAAAACTTTAATGTTACAGAAAACATGCTAAGTCTTTGTTTGTACAAGCGAGATGTACTTCCGAAGTTATAGCAAAATTCAAAGTATTGAAAGTCAGATCAGGAAACTGTATAAGGATTTTAAAAAGTGATATATAAGTACCAATTGTGAATCTTTACATTAGCCTTAACCTGTAATGTTGTTGTTTCAAAGATTTTTTGCTCTTTGAATAAGATCTTGATAGTCCATAAATACTGCCTTTATGGTTTTAGTAATCTACACTTAAAATCTTAGTTAGAGTAAATTTGACTTGAAGGTAAAGAGGAATAGAGAAAGATTGATAGTAAAAATATTGAAAAGAAATGAAAGAAATTTACCTCTATACCCTTCTTACATTTGATTATTAAATTGATTACACAACACACGGGACTAAATAGTAACCGCTTATTGAATGTAGAAAGAGTCCACCCAATTGCGCAAGACATTTGTGATTTTAGTGAAAATTAGTGAAAAAATGGAAAAACACCTGTAGACAAAAATATAAATTCCGCTAAAACTAATAAATAAAAGATACTGTATATAGCAAAGTTTTTAATCCTAAAATAAAATACTATATCCTAAATTAAAAGACATAAATAAGCAAAAAGAAGAAGAAATATGTGGAAGTATAAATAGTTTTTATAACTTGGAACCTGTTCAAGACACCATTGCGATTAAAGAATTAAAATTTTTTACCAATCAGATAAATTCCTGCGAAGGAATTTCTTGACACCTTGACACAGGTCCATGCTAATAGTCTTCTTTGACTGAATTGAGCTGAGAAATATTTAATTCTGTTAAGTCAAGTTGATGGTGAATTTATAACCTGAAGTTGAAAGTTGATACAATGCTACAAATAGCAGTATCACTAATTACTTTGATACTGAATTTGAATATTGAGATCAACTTGATCTTATTTTCATTGTTTTGACCATCTGAAATGGAGAAGATCACTGCTTGCTTCAGCATCAGTTCTCCACAGGAGACAGAGTGCGGTAATAAGATAACTCCAATGGGGTAGAGATGACAAAAGAATGGACAGGTTGTCCGATCTCCGCTTAATACACACTTCTGAATCTATTTCGTCATTCACCAACAATGACTTCCCAGAAACTCTACCCAAAAGCCAGAAGAGTCTAGGCTTGTGTGTTTCAGAACTATATCTCCAACCTTAATTCTGTTGTCCACTCTGACTAATAGAGATTTCTATTTATCTGGCGCAAATTTAATAGGTAAAGACTCATACCATAATTCCCTGAAAGTCTCAAAACTCTTCCTTGAGCAGTTAGAGTAATGGCTAAGTTTGTGAGGGAGAAAGTTTTTTCCATATGGGGAGGAAACTCATGAATATGATGTGTTGAATGCCATAAAGGCGCTTTCAAAAGCGAATTGGAGCAATAACTTCTCAAATTTCATTATCTGATGACCTTAGTTAAAAGTCTTGAATTGATAACATTTGTTGATATTTGAATACTTGTTAACAGTTTTGAAAGTAGGTTAAGGTGCTTTACCATATAGTTTTATAGAGACATCCCTTAACTGTTCGGATCATTCTCTCCCAAACTGATCCCACCCAACTGGAATAGACTGGAAATCTTGTAATGTTTGATGTTATTGATACGCATATGTTCGGAGAACATATTTTGAAGACAAAGATTCTAACAGTATATTTCAACCTTGTATTTGAATATTCTGGCATTATCTGAGTACAAATTGGATGGTATGCCATTTAGCTGTCTTGTACATGAATGGTATAAAGTAAAAAGGATCGTGCGACATATCTGGTAAGGACATTCAAACATGAATAGCTCTGTATTAAGGCAGAGTGAAAATAACAGAAACATTTTTTTGAAATATCTCTTATCATTAATCTTTTACAAACGAGATGCCCTGTAAAGTCCACCCAGTATGTCCTCAAAAGCGATCGCACAAATTAAACTCTATGAGAGATAAGAATTAGTCATTTTTGCGATATTTAAAGGTTAACTGTTAAATTTTTGCAATTACTTATACAGTTGACAAAACTATTTATTTTACAGCCATATGCCTGCCTTGGTAATCCCAGACCTGAGCATCTGATGATTTGATTAGTTGGTTTGAACACCCAATGTTGACATCGCTTGAATGAAAGTCTTCTTTTATTATTTAGTGAACGATGATATCCTTGCAAGAAGAATGGATTTATCACATCATCGATTATATAAAAGTGTCTGGCCAAATTCTCCCTTTGGATCGGATTAGGCCTTTATCATCCTATGAATAAGTTAAGTGATTGACCAGAGCAGTATGAATTTCATCCTTGATTGGATTTGGAGAATAAATATCTCCAGAAAAACAATCTGCTGCATTATCTTCAACCAATAGAGATTGGGCTTTCTGATCCCAATCTTCATCCAACCCTTTACTCCTGCTAATTGAATTTTGAAATATTTTAGAAGTTACTTTATAAAGCCTATTGCACACTTGAGTAAATCTTTAAATGTAATAAAGAACTGAGTAGCTACGCACAGATTGTGACATTGGCAAAAGTCTTTTCCTAATTGCGCCTCAGACAAAACATTTTTAAGTTTTACTAGATAGGCCATTGAGATTGATCTAGGAGAAACAAGAAGAACCCTTTAGCCACCAATGATAATTTGAAAAGAAAGTAGAAGTGTAAACACCTCTGTAATCGATCTGCTGGTTCTCCAGCAGTATGACGTAAAGCAAATAAATGGGATACTTTACTCTTTGCTCAACTTGATTTTTGATTTGATAAATTTCTTTACAATTTGTTAACAAAAAAATATTTTTTATTTTTGCACATTTCCAGACAGGAGCCATGGAAAGACAATTTGAGCATCTACAAAAGACCTTTATGTTTTTGAACTGTACATTTTTGAAATTCTGATAATATAGATTTGATACACTTGAAAAATAAGAAACACAGATAACAACTCTAAAAGAGGGCAAAGCCCTAGATTTGAGAGGCCACCTGGCCTAATTGAGAATATAAATTAGAAACCATTGACCGTATACCCTATAAATAACAAAACCAAACAAGATGAAGAAGCATACACAAAAACACGAATAAAGGAGTTTGAGGGAAGGTGAGAAAGCACACCTTTTACAATTTCAATATTATGTAATTTATTTAAACCTGAACAAAGAGAAGACCAGGAAACTAAAACATCAGCAGGGGCCTTTTCATCCCAATCGAGACCTAAATGCCATAAATTTCCTAATTAAAAACCGACCTCTTAAAGTTACGGGTAAAAAAATAGTTAAAGGATCAAAAACCTTGAACACAGCAGATAACAACAATCTTTTGGTAATTGCATCAGCATTTACTGAAGAATTTTGCTAGTTTTAACTGATCTGCTAAGAGGATTAAAAAGAGTATCCAAACCTTATCTTCTGACTTCCTGATGTTGAACTATTACTAACCCTCTTCTTCCAATAACAGTTCTTTAAGGATCATTATATTAGTAGTCCCAGACTTCTAGATGGAAACCGACCATCTTTCGCATCTCGTTGTGCATTCATAATAAAAAGTCCTTTTAAATGTTGTGGTATCTATTGCCCACTAATAATTATAATTATCAACAAAAAAAATTATTAATAAAATCTGATAACATGTATCATCCCTCATATGACTGAGGCATGTGCTTAAGATATAAATTGAGGATGAAGGTGAGGATGTGAAACCAAAAACAATGTTGAGTATCGATAAGCCTTTAATTGACCATTACTTTTCCAAAAAAAAGCAAAAGCGATTGCGGTCTTCGATAGATTTTAACTTAATCTGAAGGAAGCTGTCTTAATGTCGCAACATGACAAAACTGATTTGATCTGAACCGGAATAAATGACCCAACAAGGAGGACATAAGATCTGGTCCAGTTTATAGGACTGCCTCATATATAGAGATGGTTAAAGAATAGTTATGATAACAGTTAAACACGCGCTGACTTTAGTTTCCCACTTGTTTCATCAGTTTTGATAACAGGTCGTGACAGGAACCCATAATATAATTTATGTGATACTCAGAGGAGATTACACTAACTCTTATCAATAATACCCATCAGCTAATTGTTGCTGAAAGACGTCATCATAGGCTTTAAATTTCATGTCTTTTTACTTTCCAAATTATTATGAACCTTTACTATTAAGCACTTGCAAGGGCAATAGTTATAGTTGATGGCAACAAAGGGAGTATCTACAATCCATGGCTAATATCTATATGAATTTTCCGTCTTTTTTAAAACTCATATTATCCACTGCTTGAAATTTATTCAATCTGTCAAATCGATCTCGAAATTTATATTATTCATACAGGCTTCTATTACCTAAGGACTCTAATTTAAACATGTTTT
>JABUQX010120471.1:15000-18495 GCA_015478945.1 Trachelipus rathkii | reverse complement strand
TTATATCCCAATTTACAAAGAGCCGGGGGTTCCGGAGACCCTCCCGAGGGGGAAATAGTCCAAACCCCGTCGCTCCCCCAGGAGCGAAGACCCCGATACTCTTTGCATCTTTGCTCGTTTTTTACTCCTGGGGTATGCTTTTTCGTATTAAAAAAAAATAATCTTTTTCATACATATGTCATACGCTGATTCTAAATATGTTTATTATTTTTCTTGTACATATCGTAGTTTTGGAGATATAAAATAAAATTTAAAAAAAAAGTTAAAAATTTTTTTTCATTTTTTTTCCATACATAATTTCTATTACGTCTGATTCCATATATTTTATCAGTTTTCTTGTATCTTATCTTAGTTTTCGAGATATCATGCGGGTAACTTCTTTAGTTTCACCTTTATTTATATATATATATTTAATATATATATATATTAATATATTTTATATATATATATTATATATATTATAAATATTTTTATTATTATATAATTATATTATATATTTATAATATTATATATATATTTATTTATAGTAACGTTAGCTATGTATACCCAAACTACTATTATATATTATATTATTATTATATATTAAAATTTATTATATTATATATTATTAATATTTTTATATATATTTAATTATATTATTTATATATATATAATTCATATTATATATATTTATTTATTTACTTATATATAATATATATTTATATATTTAAATTATATTATAAATTATTTAATTATATTAAAATAATATAATTTATTATTAAATTATATATAGTATTATATATCTTTATATATATAATAATTTTTTAATTATGGCATATAATGAAATATATCTCGAAAAGTACACCACTTACAGAAAAACCAATTACTTATTTGGAATTCAGCGTGTAATGCTTATTACAAAAATGTAAAAAAAGTATATTAATTAAAAAAAAATAAAATAAAAAAAAAAAAAAATAATTAGTGAAATGAGATAGAGCCGACGGGGACAGAGGGGGGACGTTTTCCATACCCGTAGGGGAGGCGGCGGAGGAACCCCCGCGACACCCAAATACCAAAAGAGCGGGGGTTTTCGGAGACCCTTCCCGTGATGGTGGAGAGAGAAAATAGTCCTTACCCTGTCGTCCCCGGAGGCGAGATACCCCGACTCCATGTTACTATCTTTGCGGTTTAATCCCTTGGGTATAAATACTTTAGTTAAAATAAAATAAAAAAAAATTAATACTATAGGATCTGTAAAACGTAACTGGTCCCTTATATATTTTTGAATCATTGTCTCGTCACCCCTTAAATGATTGCTAGTGATCATATTTTCTTATACTAGAAATCTATATCAATTATATAAATAAAAAAAAAAAAAATATCAAAAACTGACGGAGTCGTTTAAACTATTAACAGTTTTGATTATTTATTAGTATTATTTATATAAATATATATATATATATATATTATATATATAAATTTATATATATATATTTATATTTTATTATATATAATATATATATATATATTATTATTTAATTATAATATATATATATTATATACCGTATATATTATATATATATATATATATATTATTATTATATTATATATATATATTATATATATATATTATTTAAAAAATAAATTAGTCTAAATTTTGAATATCAATTTATTTACTTATTTATTTGTTTAATATTATATTATATTTTACTACAAGATATTATTATATTATTATTATAATTATATTGTATTGTTATATGTATGTTTGAATAAGTGTTTTTGGTGCGTACTGTACCAAGTTTTATTTAAATAGTGTATTTATTGAAATAAAATTACATCTAACCTTCCCCCCTCACCCCAAGATGCAATTCTAAAAATTGTTATTAATTGCAATAACGAATAGTTGGAAATTGCCATCATCGCCAATATCGTATAAAATCAATATATAATACTATATATTTTTTTAAATACTAAATAAAATCATCAACCTACGACAAAGTAATTAACTAATTATTATAAACTATGTATTCCGTTAACAACTATGTGAACTTAAATTACCCTTTAAGAGGCCATTACTTCCGATATCGCAACAAGATGGTGGCGGCTAACATTAAAAAATGCCAGTTAAGTTTCCTAAAAAATTGTTTGAGTAACCTTATAATTCCGAAAACGTTAATACCAACTAGTTTCAAAGATAACAATTCCCACCCTTTCACCTACGTACATAAAGCAATTTTAAATAATAAAATACAACAGGTAAAATCAGAAATCAAATGTTTCCATCATTGCAATAATTTATTCCGTAAATTTCAGCAAAATTGGTACTTTTACCAACCATATAACGAAATCCAATTTACACAACTATTAGACCTAGCACACAAAAGAAAAGATAAAATCATTACAAATAAAAAACATAAAAAAAAATCAAAAATTCAATCTGATATTCCAAAAAAGCCATTGGAGCATTTCATCTTCACCTCAAATCATAAAAAATTTATCTGATTACACTTTGAAACACGAGGAACGTATTCTTTTGGGCTACGGTCTTTCGTTCGCCCTCGAGAAAGGCGAAGATTACCTCCATTTTTACAATAACCTTGAACAATTTGAAAAAATCACCAAACATAAAAATAAAGATTACAATTTTGATATTCTTAAAGGTATATTAATAAATAATCTCATAACTCACAATCATCAGGAAAAATTACCAGCCATATTTTACAAAGCCCTACGAAATTTACAAAACAATCATGACATAGTTATCACAAGAAGTGATAAGGGAAATAACATAGTGATATTAAACCATCAGGATTACATAAACAAATGCCAAAATATCTTAACAGATGCCAACACCTATACCCCTCTTACAAAAAAAAAACAAAAAAAAAACTCTCTAGATAGCTTTAATAGTCAGCTGAAACAAATCACAAAAAACTATCCGGACATTCACAAAAACAACAAAGCATACATGACTCATATATCCAAATTCTACGGTCTCCCCAAAACTCACAAGCAAAATATCCCCCTCAGACCTATTATATCAAACACAAATTGCAATACATACAAATTATCAGCTTGGTTATCAAAAACCCACACTCACATTCAAAAATAATACCACTCATTTATTACAAAAAAACCCCAGTCACTCAACCCTACCACTCACAAATTTCTAAGTTTTGATGTTGACGTCGCATCCCTTTTTACGTCCGTCCCTGTCCCTTATACCCTTAATTTACTAGAAAATTCTTTACTTAATCTACTTACTACTCACAATATCTCACTAACCCACCCGTTCCCCCTCATAAAACAACTCATACAGCTAACTCTCAATCATAATTTCTTTATTTTTAATAATAATTTCTATAAACAAACTCAAGGACTATCAATGGGTTCCCCCCTTTCCCCTACCATAGCCAATATATTTATGGAATTAATCGAACATTATCACATTTTACCTAACCCCCATTTACAAAACACCACTTGGCTACGCTACGTAGATGATATTTTCATAGCCAT
>JABUQX010120471.1:0-7500 GCA_015478945.1 Trachelipus rathkii | reverse complement strand
TATTTTGAATTTCTATTTATAAAAGTAATGCCAGTGAGTAGTGTGAGCGAATCTCTAATTCTTACTTCCTATAGATCTAATGTAAAAATATTATACGGCTCGAAGACGATAACATATTAAAATTATAATAATATTTTTAAGTACTATTAACGTGGGGGACCACGTAAATTATCGTTACAGTTTATTATTATTATATTAATATTATTAATTATTATATTATTTATCATTATTATTATTATTATTATTATTATTTATTATTTATTGTTATTTATTATAAAATAATATCATTATTTTTATTTATTTACTATTTATTATTTATTATTATTATTATTATTAGTATTTATTATTATTCTTTATTATTATTATTATTATTATTATTTATTATTATTATTTATTATTATTTATTATTTATTATTATTATTATTATTATTATTACTATAATTTTTAAATAATTAATATTATTATTATTATATATTATTATTATTTATTATATCTTATTATTATTATTTTATTATTATATTATTATTATTATTATTATATTATTATTTATTTATTATTATTTTATTATTTATTATTTTATTTAATTATTATTATTTATATATATTTCCTTTCTAAGAAAACTATTTTTATATATATTTATTTTCTAATAATTATATTTATCCGTATCATATATTTCTTCATATATATTATATATATATATTATTATATAATAATATATTATAGTATATATATTTATTATAATTATATATTTATATATTTATTTATATATATATATATTTATATATATTATATATTTCAGAAGTTTGCGATGTTCTTTAGAAAATATCTACTTAATTATTTCCAACCTTTTTTCACAACTCTTTTTCAGAGTTAATTGATTCTCTTGTATTTAGATTGTAAATTATTGGGAAACGGTTTCCAGAAACTGTTAAAACAAGATGGAATTTTATCATCCGAACTGTAAACATGGCTTTTGAACATAGAGAGCCATTGTTAGAGTGCTTTGAAAAAAATTTCGAAACGAAAGCAAACAAAGAGGAACACAGAGATCAAGCAGGAGATTTTGCCAAAGACTATTGACTTTGATCCTATCTTTTTGTATTTTTGTATTTTGTATTTTGTATTTTGTTTTCAGTTAACATTCTTTAACATCGTAGATTGGGGTTTTATTTTTTCTATAATAAAATTAAATCAAAGAAACCAGACGTAAGTTCTACAATATAAATTTCAAGCTTATGAGTAACTTACAATTTAGAATTAGTTTAAGATTATGATAAACTAGTTTTTATGAACCTTCACCATATATGGGTTTAATTACCATTAATTTGAGGGATACGTTTATGATGTTTGTGTAGTGTGAGAGAAGATACGTTTAAATGCTTCCAATTACTGAGTATTGAGTTGATTTAAAAAGACTTAACTGTTATCCCATTTTTTTAACATCTTGAGACTCAAATCTGAACTTGAAGTTATATATTGTTGAGAAGATTTCTATTCTCGGAAAGGAGCTCTTGATTCTTTTAACTACATTATGGAAAAAGGAACAGATCAGACTTTTTAAGAAACATTAAAGTTTGCTAAAAATTTTAAAAACTACTCCAATGTCATCTATTGAAGCTGAAAGATGCTTTTCTAGATTAAAAAGAATTAAAACCGTTATTCGGAATACAATGGGACAAGATAGACTGAATGCCCTCGTTGAGCTTGCAACTGAAAGATATATTGTCCTCAATTGTTTTTTTTGACATCTTGTGATTGACTTATATGCAAGTCAAAAAACGACAAGAATGGACTTCAGATACAAATTTCAAAAATTTACAATTTAATTATAAAGTAAGCAATTTATTATTTTTATATTTTATTTTAAATCATTCGGAATACCGCTTAATACTTTTTTAATTGTAATTGTGTTACCGTACGAAGTAGAATAATGCCAGAGAATTCTTGAACCTTAGTAAAAATGCTGAAATTATATATATATATTAATAATTTTTATATATATATATATATATATATATATATATATATATATATATATATATATATATATATATTTATGTACAATATACTATATTTGTATAACAAAAATATATATATATATTATAATTTATATATATATATAATATATTATTATATATATATATTATATATATATATATTTATTATATATTATATAAATTATATTATTTATATATATATATATATTTAATAATATATATTGTGAAAGATCGCACCACCCAATCCATTTTACCACGAGTCGCCACAGATTATTATATATTTATATTTTATAATATATATATTATAATATATATTTATATTATATTTATTATTATATATATATATATATAGTAGTTTTCATTTAGTTTTAAGACTATTCTGACCCAATGGCAAATCTCTGAGGTCACTTTTCAAAGAAATTTAAAAATTGATTTTTATTTTTGATTTAAACTCTAGTTATAGCGTCTCTTTAAAGGTTTGTGCATTTCATTATGAAAACACTTTTATTAATAATTTAATATAAATTATACAGTTTTATTTTATTAAATATAATTTTATATTATTCCTGCACTATATATATATATATATATATATATATATATATATATTATAAATATTTTTATATATATTATATTATTATATATATTATATTTATATTATATATTATATTTATATACTTTTTTTATTTATATAATATTTAATTTATAATTATAATAATATTATATAATATATATATATAATATATATTATTATTATATTATATATATATATATATTTATATATTATAGGGTATAACAAAATTTATTTTTAAAAATTTGTGTTACTGATAAGAAATGCAAAAAATAAAAGGTAAAACTTCCTATAAAGGTATGACGTAATGTGCATAGTTTTCCGTCTGGCTGTCTGTATGTGTTTTTTCTAAATATTTTGTATCTACGAAACCAAGAGAGGTTACAAACCCTATATTTGGGTTAGAGAGGGTGTGAGGGCCTCCTTAAGGGGCTGCTTCTGCTACTGCTTTTACTCTGCTTTCTTAGGGTCATTTAAAAAACATTTTTATTAAGAAATTTTAACAACTTTTTTTCTAGAGCAGTCATAAAATATTTTTTCTTTTAAAAAAAACATAATTTTTTTCACCAAACAAAAATGTTTTTCTAATAATCATATTAAAGGATTTTTTCCTAATTATCTTTACTATGAATCAATTTCTATCTATGATTATAAAATATTTTATCTTTTGTAGCTATGTTATTATAATCATGCCCTTTTTCTAAATAAATAAAAAAACTAATAATAATATAAATATTCGTAGGTGATTCCCTTCAATGGTTCTCAGACTCATTTGAGAGTTCTGAAACTATGTTACTCATGTTCTTACGATGTCGATAACCCCATATAAGGAGACCCATTATTGTAATTTATTTAATGCGTTATATACTTTACTTAACCCTTTTAGCTTATGAGAACCAGCAACTCTACACCAGCACCAGCACCTATTGCAACGGGCACCAGCACCGGCACCTGTACTGGTTCCTTCATGACCATTTTTGCTCCGTTAAATTACACATGGACTTTTTTTTTTATTCATTCTTCTTAATCCAACTTCATAGGTTGGATTATATCGTTTAGATGCATAGAGATATTTTTAGTAAAAAACACATACGGACAGCCAGACGGAAAACTAAGCACAATACGTCATACCTTTATAGGGAACTTTTACCTCCTTTTTTATTTTTTGCATTTTTTTATCATGTTACCCATAAAAAATTTTTACACATTTTTAATTTTTTGAATCATCCCTTGTTCATTTATATATATATATATTATTTTATATATATATATATTTTTATTCTATAACTATATATATTATATATATTTATATATATATTTTAAATAATTATATATTATATAGTATTATATATATATATATATATAATATATATATTTGATAAATGAATCTTTGTAATACTATCAAATACTCGTAGTAATATTATATATATATATTATATTATATATTATATAATAATTATTCTAATTATTATTATATTTTAATATTAATATATATATTTAAACTAAATATTCAGTTATTTATATATATAAATATATTTATTAGTATATATAATATATATATATATATATTATATTATATATATATATATATATATATTTATCATAGTATAATATATTTATTATATTAATTTTATTATATATATTATTCGAGTTTGCGAATTCTACTATTTGTTTTGTTTAGCCTCGCCGCGATTGGTAAAGGAAAAATAATATTAAAATTTTTTTTGATTGTCAGTATACTGTGATTTCAGAATAAAGATGTCGATTATTATTTTCCTATCTAACGCTTCTATTAACAATAAATCATATTTATAATTAGTTTGCATTTTCGAAACAGTGTACCAACACGAATTATAATTTTCTTCGTTCTAATAATATTCAATACGCTATTGCCTACGACAGCGCTGGCTTTCTGAGAAGTTTAATGTGTTAATCAGGGGCGCGCTCATGAAATTATTCATGGTGAAAATACTATGAACTCTTTCGGAAACTAACAGGCAAGCATAATACAAAGGAGAGAGAGAGAGAGAGAGAGAGACGAGACGAGAGAGAGAGAGAGAGAGAGTATTGAGTTGAGGATGAAGAAAAAGAAGAGAAGAGAGAACGAAGAGGGAGAGAGAGAGAGAGAGAGAGAGAGAGATGCATTTCAGTCTTTCTTTAATATCCGATCACTCTCTCTCGTTATTCTACTTAGTTTTTAAAGAAAAATGAAGAATTGATTTTTTCCTGCTATAATCGTTCAGTTTTTAAAACGCTTTGAAAGTTGTGAGTTTTATGTTTCCATTATTAATAATTCTTTAAGTGGTAAACTTATATAATTAAAATAAAACAGAATGCATACTATACAGGATGTCGCAGAATGCAATGGAGATTTTAGGTAATATACATTTCAAATAAAGAATAGATTTCAATCCAAGGGAAAACTTGACTTCTTCTACTTACTGAATAGAAACATGCATGATAAATACAACAATGACATTCCCGAAAAATCTTTATAAACCTTGGAGGTGCAATATGGCAAAATATTTTATATCACTCAATTGGAAAATGAACTCTCTGTATACCATAGTTCGCAAGAATTTAAAAAATAAGAAAATGGTCTACAAATGAGACGAAATATGGTGTACAAACTAGGAATACTGATTGCAACAATTCCTACTACAGCAGATACAGCTGAAAGGATATTTCTCCATTGCGGAGGATAAAAACGCACTGTGGGTCATCTCAAGGACAAGAATGATTATCTTCACTAGCATTGTTGTCAATTGAAAAAGCTTTGCTTGATGACATAAAAAATCGATCGACATTTTATGATGAGGTAGTATATAAATTTTTTGAGAAGAATAAGAGGACTGAGTTTATCTTCAAGTTAAGGCTACGTACACATGATGGCGTTGCAACGCGCGCTAAGCAACGCGCGTTACAACGCGCGCTAAGCAACGCGCGTTACAACGCGCGCTGTCTATCACGGCATACTATATGATAATCACAGACGGCGTACACATGCAGCGCGAGCTCTGTCTTCAACGCGCGCAGCAGCGCGCGTCTTGAAGGTTCCTCGTGAAGCGCGTGCTAGCATGGCGCCTCGAGTTCTTTTATTTGGAATTGGACTGTACACATGTTGTCAGTATAGCGCGCGCTATGCAATTTTTATAGTACAATTTTTTATACTCAACATATAATTTGGAGTAATAAATAAGCTTAATTTAGTGTGATTACTAGTTTTTCTTCTGGCGAAATGCTATTCCTCACATAGTTCTGACTAGGTGCTAGGTCATCCTGAAGTATTTTCAGTAACTCGTCAAAGGATTTAATCGACATTCTTAAGTAATTAAAAAACTTGAACTCATGTTTTCTTAGATTTGGGTACAGAGTAACAAAACAACCGTGAGTCAATCTGTCATGTAAAATCGGATGTACCCAGTAATGTCTTTGCCTTCGTCTTCGTTTCTTATACCTACGGTACAACATCCAAAGACATGCTGCCTCTTCAACTTCCATGGCTATACTGAAGATCAACGCGCGTCACAACGTCAACATGTGTACAAGCTGGGTTTTCGTAGCGCGCGTTGTAACGCGCGTTACAACGCCATCATGTGTACGTAGCCTAAGAATCGCTAAAGTGATATGCTACTTAATATCAGATTTGTAAGTAAGCTTCGTATTTCAATTACATCTCAAATTATATATATATATATATATATATTGATATATATATAATATATATATTATTATTATATATATCTATTATATCTATCTCTAATTATATATATATATATATATATATATAATTATATATATATATATATATTATAATAAGTAGTAGGAAGAGTGGTATTCACTTTAAAATAGAAGAGTCTTTAGGAGAAAATAGAATCCCTCCTTTTAGATAATTATATCCCTCTTCTCCCATCTCAATGATTCATCAGTAATACTGAAAACGAATTTGGAAATTATATTTGCTCTCTCAATTCTAGGATTAATTCCACTTTTATGTAATTTGACGAACTCATTGAGATAAAAATAACGTAATTATTTTTAATTTGAAAACTTTTAATTTTAAGTGCATCAAACTCATTACATTCTTCATGAAAAAGTTTTTTAAGCTTGTTACTGTAAATTATCGTAAGCCTCGGTTATGTGCAAAATCTTTACTAATCCGAAGTATACCCCATATATATATATATATATATATATACATAAATATTATATATTATTATATTATATATATATATATTATATATATATATATATAATATATATCTATATATATATATATATATATATATATATATCATATATATATATATATACATAAATTTATTTAGATATTATGAAATGTATTTTTGAAAATGATAAAGCTAGGGAAACTCTCTGATGTCAACAGATTAATTAAATGTTTTAACTTTTGAGAATTTGTCATTGCAATACGAACTAATTTTTTTACAATTCACTCACGACAAAACTTTTCCAAATACTCCATTGATAGGGTGTACTGAACCTAACAAACTAAAAAGTCAGTGACTGAGTTCTTATATATCTAAATTGGAAGCTGCTTTAATTAGAAAATCACTCAGTATTGTTAAAAAAGAATTTGATACTCTATTGAAAGCAATGTTTGGGCGATTTGATAGAGAGCTCAGCAAAACTTGCGTTACAAAAACCAGCACAACCATTATTGCAACGAAATTAACACTAACAGTTTTTATTATTAATAATAATAAAATTGCTTGATTCTAGTTAGTTCCTTCTGTAACCCAGTAACTATATATATATATATACTAATATTATATTATAATATATATAATATATTATAATATATATAATATTATATATATTATATATATATATATATATATATATATATTATATACTATATATTATTATATATATATAATATATATATATATATATTATTATCAACGCAAACTA
>JABUQX010120470.1:0-5000 GCA_015478945.1 Trachelipus rathkii | reverse complement strand
GACGTTAAAAATATATCATTTATTAACTTTTGTTAATTTATAATTTGACATAGTATAAAATTATAGAATCAAACAGTCAAACAGACTAATGTTAGTTTAGATTTGCATATGATTTTATTCTTATATATATATATATATATATATATATTATATAATAGTATATTATATATATAAATATATATATATATATATAATATTATATAATATATATATATATATATATATATATATATATATATATATATATATATATATATATATATATATATAATTATATATAATAAGATATAATATATATATAAATATATATATATAAATATTATATATATAATAAAATGATTATTGTTCACTTCAGGGAAATAATAATAGCCAAGATGCAAAAACACAATAAAAAAAAATGTATTAAATTTAATTATATATACGGAAAAACTTAGGTTGGTAATGTGGTGCGGTTACAGTGTGGAGCGATCATTTTGGTTATGCTGTTCTGTGCGATGTCACACGATATCAGCACCTTGGTGCTGTGGAGTACATGATTTCGGCGCCCTTGTGAGGTGAGATATGATGCAACGTGGCACACGAATTCATTGCCCTGGGCGGTGCGCATGCAGTGCCGGTTTGCTGCAGCGTGTTATCGCTCATTTTTAATGCGATTCACAAAGTAAACACTCATAGTAATCGAGCGAACACAAAAAAAAACATAAGATTTTATTTCCCATTTCTCTAGGTGGCTCTGTCTGGTTGCATGTTCTACTCTGTGATATTATCACAGAACTTTCTTTTTTGTTTTTTTTTGTTTAATTGTTTTTGAATTGCTCAGCTTGTCAGTTAGAGTGCCCAATTGTGAAAACAGAACGCTACATTTGATGATAAGCTTAGTTTTATATGTCCAATTGTGTGACTTAACACTCCAATTAGTGAAAACGACACCGGGCACAGATTCCCTGGCTCCCAAGCCAAACCCCCTGATGCCAGCTCGGTTCTAAATATAACTCAATTTTGAATAAAGACCAATAGAAGTAAAATTGATGTTATGCATTCTCCTTCCCAGGGAAGATTATGAACATCGAAGCTATATAATATAACTTAATATAATTTTAAATCTTATTAGTGTTTTTTTTAAATACGTAATATTAATACAAATTTTATTAAATAAAAAAGTATACTTTATATATTCCTTATTTGTTTATTAATCTCATAGTTATTAATTGGTAATTTAAGCTATGTAAAGAGATATAAACTGACATAACGTGTAAACATAAAAACAAAAATCAATTTCAAACATGAATTTTTTTTTTTAATATTAAACTATTGATTTCAAATTAAAATGAGGCCATAGTAAAATTATAATAAAAAAATATACATAATGAGATATATTAAATTATACATAAAAACATTACTTATCAGAAATTGAAGTAAAAAAAAAAAAAATTTTCAAATTCAGAAACATTGAAATTTATAATAAATATATATAAATAAAAAATAAAAATATTTTGATAAACTATCATTAAATATATTTTACTTTTTTATTTAAAAGAAACCTATTTTATTGTAACCAAATATCGTTTAGAAAATCAAAATATTTTCCGAAAAAAAAATAATTTCTCAATAAATAAATTATTATTTATTTAATTTTGAATATTAAATATATGTATTAACATATATATATATCATATATATATATATTATATATTATATATATAATATATAATATATATATATTATAATATATATATATATTATAATATATTAAATTAATTATACATATTTTATATGTTATATATTAATATTATATTTAAGTATTAAGGATCTAGACTATTTGTACTATAGTAGCTAGAGTCTAATAAATGAATGGTATTGACTAAGGGAAGAAGTTTCATAATATTGTTCTCTTTCATTTAGTTAATTCGTATTATTTTATTTTTAAATAGTCTGAAACATATTTATTTTTCTAGGATTTTAATTTAATCACTTATAATTTAATGTTAATAAATTAAAATATAATAATTTTTACTTATATATATATTTTTAGATGTGATGAAATACATGATTCTTTAATATTTTAGTATGAAATATTAACTCCCCTTTTTCAACATTTCTACTTGTAAAGCATCCAACCCAGAAGATTTTCCTACATTTAGTTTCTTCAAAGCATTAACGATTTCATCCATTGTAAATATAATACTTTTTTACTTCTGAGCTCTTCCCACATAATATTCTGTTTTACTCTAATTTTCGTCATTCTTCTTCCTCATCTATTCTTCCATCAATTAATAATTTCTTTAACGGCTCACTTGGATATATTCATTTCTCAATCTACCCCAAAAAATAGAAATTCAATTCAGATATCAAACATTAGATTCTATGTTTGAGTATTCGTCACGTATTTTTCTTCCGATGTTAGGTATGTTATGTAGAATTATTGTTTTATTATGATGAGTTTTTTCAATTATAACTATTTTTCTCGTTATAAATTCATACTTATCTCTATTTGTTACTTGCACACGTGGTTCAACATGTAAACGTCAATTAGATATGATTGTTTATATAAATGCAAAAGTTTTCTCACAAATAATTGGAGGAGTCTTTTATTAAGCTGATATTTGCGTTCTGTAGACTCTCGAAGTGACGATTTCGAATGTTTATCTCTTTAATTATCAGATAGCTATCTTAACTTGTTAATACTCATAAACATTACGCTATGCAAACCCACGGTATATTATCGCTTTGCTAATTTAGAGTCAGCTGAATTTTATATATATATGTTATGCTGTCCTATATTGTGTACAGTTCATCTATTATGTTATGATTTATTTATTTACTCTTTGCAAATCATGGTTTTCAACCTTAATATGTTTATATATACAACAATTATTTGCAAGCTGTTTGATTATATATACAGCTATTTTGGGGGAGATTATTTCTTTATTCGTTTTGGGTGTATTATTGAGTAATGTTTATTTAAAGTGATGTATATTATTGTATTGGTAATTATTGAGATAATATATTATAATATATATAGTTGTTAATATTTATTAGTAATATTTTTTTTTAACGAAAATTATATAGTATAATTAGGTAATTGTAAGGAATTATTGTGGTAAAAAGGATATTATATATAATATAGTATATTATATATGATGTTTATTGACTCTTAGTTTGTTCGGTGTAATAATATAGGAAAGTCTAGTTGCAGAACGAAAAGACAAAGTTATTTTGCTTGTATAATAATCTTTTTTTTTGAGATGAAAAACTCAGGATAGATAAGTGATTTGAGTATTAGTGTTTACCGTGTTTCAAATTCGTTTTAGACCATGATCAGTTTGAACAAAATATTTGAATAAAGATTGATCTCAAATAAATTTCCAACATTGTGGAAACTAACCCCAAGGTTTTTTTTTATTTCCTTTCCACATTCCACGGGTCATTCATATTTGATTAAATGTATATGTGAAATAACTCAGAGAAAGAATAAGACGAAGTTGAGGTTAGATTAGGTTGGTTAGATCCTTGTATTTAGATTAAACTCATGATTTAGTATTTTTTTGCTCTGTCAGAGTTGGTGATGTGACTTTTTTGGTGAGGCTAGCCCTCAGAGGGGTCTCACAGGGATCTGCCTTGAGTTCTTTATTGTTCACTTTATATCTCAGATTTGTCAACTGCTGCCTGAACTAAAGTTATAGCATATGCTGAAGGTTTAGTTTTAAGTGCATCTTCATCTACTCTGCTAGGTGCCCAGAGAGTATTGAAGGAGGGAGTACAGAAGATCTTGGTCTGGGCAGATCAATGGTCCTTGCATTTGAATATACCTTAATGTACCTTGATGTGCTTTACAAGATGAGGGGTTCCTTTCATACCATTCCTCAGACTGAACAGGAGTTGGGGTTTCCTTTTTCACTAAGCAAATTTTTGGATCTCACCCTAGATGACCCTTCTCTCACTTGGAAGCAACACATTCAGGGCCTCCAGTTAAGGTGTTTGAAGAGGCTAAATATGATGAGACATTTGCCAAGCAATAAATGGGGTGCTTTCCAGAGCACGCTCCTCCACTTTTATACAATCTATATCAGAGGCAAATTAGATTATGGGAGTGTGGTTTATTCTTCTGCTTCCCCAATTTCTCTAAAGTACCTGGAAACCATTCAAAATACTGCCATCCAAATATCCCTGGGAGCTTTTCTTCCATTAAGGCATTGGAGGTGGAGGCTGGTCTTCTTCCTCTCCACCTGCATTGGGAGGCTCCAGTTGGTAGGAGATATGTTAAGTTGATGTCATTGTTATCTATTGTGCATGAGATTTGGGTTCCTCTGGAATAAAGAGGAGCAATATCCCTTTTATCTCTCTAGTTAGACGCATAGTTTGGTCTCTTGGTTTGCTGGAGGTGCCCCTGGACCCAGTTTCATCATCTTCTCTGATACCACCTTATAGCAACCTGGAGGCTCATTTTACCTTTGCTTTCCTATCGATTTGGAGCAGGGATGGCCCTCCTATTTTGGGTCAATCTCTTTCAAGAAATACTGGAAAACTACAGGACTTATTTTCAGGTGTATACTGATGGTTCAAAGGTTCATCGGGATTTAACTTGTTCCGCAGCAGCTGCTGTGTATTTCCCCAGTCCTTTCCCTCACTCAAAATTGGAAACTCTCATCACTACATTCAGTGACCTTCTTTGAACTACGGTATATATATATGCTATCCTCAGGGTATTACAGTTTGTGTTGGCCCATCTCTCTCAATCTTTTATAATCTCTGATGCTAGTGCTGCCCTTCATATTATTGCAAACCAGCCACCTACCATATACAGGAAAATTTTAATTAAATATTCATTGTATCATCAGTAGCATGTCTCTGAGTCAATGTTGGGTACTACATTTCCATTTGGTCCCTTCCCACATTGGTATCGTTAGTGATGAAACTGCAGATATAGCTGCCAAGTTAGCCCACATTGAATATACCCCCTTAGAGTTGGGGGAACAGTATTCCTGCATTCACAAGGAAGT
>JABUQX010120469.1:0-35376 GCA_015478945.1 Trachelipus rathkii | reverse complement strand
AAATTTTTATTTGATAATTTTTAAATTATATTTTAATTTTAACGTGACTCCTGAGTTTTAAATTAATCAATAACTGGAAAATGAAGGAGAAACTTCGTATCGAATACAAAATATTGATACGCGGCTCCATGATTGTAATTTTTATGCAAACTATTCATGTGACGATACTTTACATATGAACGCAATGTAATGAATTGGTTTTCATCAAAGTCTCTATTGTTTAAAATAGTTACCCAATATCAATATATTTAGTTTCCATAAAACATTTTAATTTATTTTGCATTTTAAAATTTACAATTACTTTTTTTAATTAATAATGAGATAAAGTATAAATAAGTTTTTTATATTATGTTATATTAATATTGCTTTCAACTTCACTTTATATAAAAATTCATTTTAATGACTACGAAAATTAAACTAGCAATGCTATTTTGTCGGTAAAGTAAAAATTTGTATACTATATGATATATATATATATATATATATGATATTATATATAAGAGAGTAGATACAGTATATATATATATTATGCCTATGATAATCACTACTACTACGATATACTATATATATACTACTATATATATACATATAGTATATATATAAATAGTATATATAATATGCTAATTCAGTATTATACGTGATATAATATAGATATATATATATATATATATATATATTAATATATTATAACTATATAGTATATATATAATAATTATATATAGTATAATATTAATCTATATATATATATATATACTATATAATATATATTATATATATATATAATATATTAATTATAAAAGTATTATATATAATATATATATATATATATATATATATATTATTATATATATACTATATTATATATTATATATAGTATATATATATATATATATTATATATAATATATATATATTATATATATATATATATGTATATAATCAATATCTAATGAAAGCTAAATATAACAGGAAATGGGTTTTACTTTGTCATTGTAAATGTTATCAAAGAAATAAAATAATATAACGTGATGATTTAAAAAATATATACAATTGATATTTTAATCGTAATGACGTAAAATTTTCAGTCCTGGTAAGGAACCGGGGTTGAAAATTGCAAAATTTTATGTCAATTTGACATAATTTTTTTTCTGTGTTATTTAAAAAGACGTTCACAGTCTGTTACCTCAGTTATTTTATTTCAACTTGAATACATTGTTTGGCTTCCATAGAAATTACTAAAATCTTAAGAGTTTTACAACAGCATTTACAGTTAGAAAATGTATATTTAAATCATTCATTCTTCACTTTCATTTTCTCATTGAACTAGCTATTGTTTAATTCTCTTCGACCTCACTTTCTTCTAGCTTCAAAACACGAGGACCGTATAAAAGAATGTAAGCTATATGCCAATCTCCTCCCCCAGATAACTTAAGAATATCTTCCTCGGAAACGGGGGTAATCTGATCATCATCACATTTCAACCACTCATTGCCTTTAAACCTTACCCAGGCAACGTAATGACCAGATGATGATATATATAATATATAATTACTTTTTTATTTACTTCTCTTCCCACTAGATGTGGGGTAGGGGTGCGGAAAATAGAATAGTTAAGTAGAAGAGCGTGACGTAAGTAGAAAGGAAAGCCCTACCATCCCCTTAAGCCAGAGCTCGTCTCAGTCAAAAAAAATCCACCCTAGAGCTTCATAAGACTGCGACGGACCCTCACTGTGGTATCTCGTCAATGTGGGGTTCATCCACAAGGCCAGCCCCACAACTATACAGGGTTGTCAAAAAGCCATGGATTTTTGGCCTTTTGTCTATGGTTAATTGGCTATTTGACCCTTATAATTTTTCATATAAGGGTCAAATAGCCTAATTAACCATAGCCAAAAAGCCAAATATCCATGGCTTTTTGCCAACCCTGCAACTATACCCCACCATTCACTCCTATCATGCACCTTTCTTCTCGCCTCTGCCAAACTCTCATTCCTTTCCTTTACTGACTCAATCCACTTTTTCTTCGGTCTTCCAACACACTCGCCACTATACATCCGCTTAACCAACCGACTATCATCTATCCTTTCTGTATGGCCCAAACTATCTTAATACACTCTCTTTCTTCACACCACACAACTCCCTAATGAATTGATTCCTCATTTTATCAATTCTCACACCTAACACGCCCCTAAGATTGTCCAACTAAACAGATTATACCTTAGATCTATACCTCGTATTCCATACCATAGTTTCACTATTATACATTAACACAGGTAACAATATACCCTCATACAAAATCCTAGCGCATTCAAGTCTTAGTCCCTTTGCATCCACCAAGGATTTAATTGTACCATTCACAATTTTCCTACAACACTGCATCATCCGTTCCCGTTTTATCCAACATATATCCTAATGATATACGGGTCCCTTCTCGTTCAAGCTACTCGGAATCAAAGTTCCATTCTTATCATTCTTAACGTCTCTTGGAGATATCCCTCTTATTGCTACTCCTGACGAAATAAAAAAACAAATCTAAAGGCACTGTTTATGCTTCTGTGCAGAAAAACTGACATTTTTTTCATTCTAAGCAATCTCCCAAAATATTTTGTTGCAAATGTAAAAAATTCATAATAAAATTCATAGAGAATCCCCGTTCCCGTCCACTCAATCCAGCCATTCAAACAACGGTGCGCACACACACGTGAGCAAACTCAAGCGTTCGTATACTTACAAAATGAATAAAACTACAGTTAAAATTAAAATTCCACTTAAAAGTACCCGAAGGTGATGCTAACCTGCATATTAAAACTATAAAATTTAATTTTAATACCTAATATTAACAAAAACACCTAAATAATAAATTTTTATAAAATCTTATATTAATAGAGGAAAACAAAACTAAAAAAACTAAGTCCTAACTAATAACAACTAAAAAAGTATTATGAAAACTAAAAACTTATTTTTAAATTCAAGAAGGCATAGGTTACTGCTGAATTTCTCATCACTTACAGACAGTAAAGTTGAATGCATGATTTAAACAAGTTTTAAAAGCTAATAGAAACGTGGCTATTGCATATTTTGCTGTTTATTTTACTTGATACTTCCTCAATTATTATTATTATTATTCCAATTATAAACTCATTAATTAAGTCTATGATGGGAAAAATATTTGAAATCTCTTATAACTAAAGTATGAACATTTACCTCCTCCAGATAACTTAAGAATATCTTCCTCGGAAACTGGGGTAATCTGATCATCATCACATTTCAACCACTCATTGCCTTTAAACCTTACCCAGGCGACGTAATGACCAGATGATGAGGACCGGCCTTGGTGAGTAAGAACTGCTTGTAATTCATAGAAGCCACTGTTACTACTACCTAAATCTATAAAATAAAAATAATAATAATAATAATAATAATAATAATAATAATAATAATAATAATAATAATAATAATAATAAAAAATGGAATTTAAAATTGAACTGTAATTAAAATTGGAAATTGTTAATTCAGTAAAAAAAAAAAATACATATTACATATTTAATTTCACATTAACGTTACATTAGAAGATTATTTGACATGAAATGGTTCTTCTGATGTGACGTTTACGTACCATATACCCTTCTAGTTTTATACATAGTAAGAACACTTACATTTATTATTAATATCAAATTTTGAACTTAAAAAAAAAACATTAATTAAATAATGCATTGATTGATTGTACGTTTCTTGTTTTTTCTTTGCTTCATGTTTTTGTTTGGCCTATTGTTCCAGAACTGTATATGCTTTATTATCGGTGTTTTTTTTTTGTATTATTTGTTTAAACAAATAATAGGTATAAAGGGAGGTTTAATTGTACCAATCACATTCCTACCATTCACAACTTTCCTACAACACTGTATCATTCATTCCCATTTTATCCAACATATATCCTAATGATATACGGGTAATGATATAATAGTTTTTTATTTTATTTTTTAATTTTTTTTTTTTTTTTACAGCGCGTTTAATGTCAAATGTGTTTTTAATTCTTCATGTTTTATAAGTAAATACATCTACTCTTTTCTAAGGTATTTAAAGAAAGACATTAATTTATGGTTTTAAAGACTAAAAATTTATGATTAAAGAACAGGAAGTAGGTATGTGTTGCCCTCAAGAATAAACAATTAAATAGTTAAATAAGGAGAATATTTTAGAGTGCCGTATTTAAGGTGAAAGAAAGGTATAATATCTTAATAAAGATAGTTTATTATTTAAGTTAAACAGGTTATGTAGAAGGTTAAAGAAGGTTTAATGATCATTATTAAAGTGGACATAACTTATTCCTTCATACTTTATTTATTTCTTAATTAATTTTTAAATCATACCACCTTAAATTAGTATATCTTATGGTAGTCCCTGAAAAATTCCATCAGACACAGTTCACTGAAGATGTTGTTTATTTTATAAGTAGGTAGTTATTAGTTTTCATGCAGAATAATCTTAGTCCTAAGCTAATTAACTTATATTACACTATTTCATCTTTTCTGCTTAATTCTGGTTCTAGAACAGCGGTTTTTAACATTTGCTTTACCACGAACCACTTTTATTCTCCACTTTTTGCCGACTACCAAGATTTAAAACCATATAAAGTTTATCAACTATTTATTTAAAAGTTTCTTACAGATAGTCTTAATACCTGGAGAGAAGGGAACCTATTATATTTATATTACAAAAAAAAATTATTGAAAAATAAATTAAGGCTTTAATAATAATAATAATTGATTAAATAATATATGTCTTCAGATGGCGGGCTTTTTGTTACAAAGAGCGTCTTCCTAAGATTAATAAGGCAAAACTAACGCATTAACTATTGCATAAGCTTTTAGTGTAGTCGTTAGGATTTATTTATTATTAAAAAAGATTACTAATTATAAATCTTAAATTTTTACAGATAGATATCTACCACGGCTTACGTTCAAGAGAGTAGTCATAAATTACATAAAACATAAGATGTTAAGAAACAAAGAGAATAATAAAGATATCTTTCTATAAAGTTGAATTGAACTACAAACTAATCCCAAAAATTTTAAACAGCAAAACTTTTAAGAAATTACAATGTAGACTAAATTTTAGAGTTCAAGTGACCGGCAAAACCTTTCCTATAATTATAATAAAATTATCTCCGATAATGGTAATGTTACTAATATGAAAAGAGAAAGTAAAAATACTAACCATCTGAAACGAATGGAATCATGTTCGTTTGTTATCATAAACTCTCTTTTTGTCACTACCTCATAATCTATCGTCATTATCTGTAAAATTACAAATTAAATAAATAATAATATATTAAATAACAATAATATATAAATATAATATATATATAATAATATATCTAATAACATAGCATTATATATAACAATATATAAATAATATATATCAATATGTAATAATAATAATAATATACTCTTTATATAATATAGTAATACTAATAATATGTATATATATATATATAACGATATATATACTGGGAAAAGGGTAAATGAGAGAATAAATGAAAGTACGTTGAGATGGTTTGGTCATGTGAAAGGATGGATGATAGTCGGTTGGTTAAGCGGATGTATAGTGGTGAGTTGTGGAAGCGCCCGGCTGGGAGACTGAAGAAAAAGTGGATTGAGTCCAGTAAAGGAATACATGGAGGAGAAATGAGAGTTTGGCAGAGGCAAGAGAGAAGGTGCATAATAGGAGTGAATGGCGGGGTTTTGAGGGGGTATGGTTGTGACCCACCTGGGCCAAGGGATGAACCCCACACTGACGAGATGCCATAGTGAGGGTCCGTCGCAGTCCCGTGAAGCTCTAGGGTGGATTTTCTGACTGCGACGAGTTCTCACTAATAGGTATAAAGGGGGCGGTAAGGCTGGGCTTCTTTTCGACTTCTGTCAAGCTCTTCTACTACTTTTTGTTGTTTCTGCGGTTGCATGTTACGCACCTTACCCCAGTCTTGGGGAAGAAGATGATGATGATGATGATGATGATGATGATGATGATGATGATGATGATGATGATGATGATGATGATGATGATGATGATTATATATATATATATATATATATATATATATATATATATATATATATATATATATATTATATATATATATATATATATATATATATATATATATATATATATATATATATATATATATATATATATATATATATATATATATATATATATATATATATATATATATATATTAAAACAAAATGCAACAATAAATTTTATTTTACATTCCAATAACAGAAATCTCACCTATATGATACAAAAAATAAAAATAAAAAATCTAAAAAGGTTTTGTAGTCTGAATATTTTCACATTTACCTTTCTCCGACTAGGAGCAATGAGGTTAATGGATTAAAATATTTTATTTACGATAAAGTTTTTACGCCTGACTTTTGCATCAAGTTTTATGCATTTAACATTTTAGTTTTATTAAAATTAAAAGTGTATTTATTTTTAACTAATGGTTAAATTTTCACAAACTACTTTTGGTATCTAAAATAAAACTGTATGATAGGTATATAAATATATCAGGTGAAAATTATGAATAAGGAAGAAAACTCAATACAAATGGAGTGCAGGTTTTTTTTTTTAATGCACTACTGTCAATTACAATAACGTAAATAATTTTTTAATAATTTGGTAAATTAAAAAAAAAAAAATTAAAACTGCAAATCTTGAATCAATCAACTTAATTCCTGAATTTTAAAAGGTTTTCACAATATCATTGAAGCTTAATCATAAGCCAAACTATTATCAAATACAATGACATTGAATACCTCAAATAATAAAGCAAAAACATTACCAGGACACTCTATTATGCTAATTTTGATTAATATATCAATTTACACTTCCCAAGAAATACAATGTTATTCACAACAAACCAGTTTATATGGATTTAAAATAGATATGATTATTGAGGATAACAACTGAACGATAAAAAAATTACTTATAAATTTTCAATTTAAAATTGAATATCAATGTTAAAATATATAAAATTCGACCTTATTGAATTGTGGGTTAAACGACTTATATTTTCTACCATTCAATTTAATAGACAACTCCATAATAATTCAAACAATAATTATATTAATAAGAAAATCTAACCTCCCAAAAAATCATAAATATCGTAAAGATTCACAATAGAAATGAAAGGTTTTGAGAAATGTAAAATAGGCCAACCTTATATTTTTCTCTATATGGAACGAGTTTCTTTTGTAGTTCTGCTGAACACAAATCGAAGACATCTAAGATGATTGGAAACTTTACATCTTTCAAAATTTTTGCATTCACCTTCTCTTTTTCTTTGTAGAAAAATCTGAGAGAGAAAAAATTACAATAAAGTTAATTAAATTCTACAAAAATAATAATAATAATAATAATATTTTGTTTTATGTAAGATTAAGTTAGTGGGGGGTTGGATGGAGAGGAAAGAGGTAAGGAAGGAAGTTGGAAGAATTAAGAGCGAGAAATTAAGCGAACAAGGTAATAAGGAAAAGTATTTAAAAGCGCTTGGAAATAAATCAGTTGAATGTGAACAAGATGAAACTGAACAAATCTGGACGCAAATGAAGGAAGCCTTTGTTAGTAGATTAAGAAGTATGTGGATGTGCTAAAGTAGGAACCAGAATGTGAACAGTGAGTGGTGGAATGAAGAGGTGATGCAAGCGGTTAAAAGTAAAAAAGAAGCGTGGTTGAAGGTGATAAAAGCAAATGATGAGGTCTCAAAAGAAAGATGTTTGGAATTATATATGGAGGGAAAAAGGAAGACTAAAAGATGCATACGTAGGTGGAAAAATTAGGTAAATGAACAGTTTGGAAGGAGGATGATTGCAGACTTACAAGGGAATAGAAAGCTTTTCTGGAAGGAAGCACGAAAGGTTAAGAATGAGAGTAAGGGGAATCTGCATAGAATAATGAATAGGGATGGTGCTTTCGTAACTCATGAAATGGATGTGAGAAAAGTGTGGAGGGAACACTTCGAAAATATGCATAACATTGCAGTAATGAAGAGGTGAATGTGTGTGGGTTTGATGGTGCAAGAATAGGTATTTTGAGGATGAGGTAATTAGTAGGAGGTAATGGGTAGGGTGAGATGTTGAATAGGTAAAAATTTGCAGATTTACCATTCTTCAGCTTTCTCACTCTACCCATTACCACCTCCTTACTAATGACCTTGTCCCCATATATATATATATATATATATATATATATATATATATATATATATATATATATATATATATATATATATATATATATATATATATATATATATATATATATATATATATATATATATATATATATATATATATATATATATATATATCATATATATATATATTCTCTCTTTATAAGAGAATGGTAACGGAGAATATGAGAGTGAAGTGTTAATGAGGAGCAACATGTACTGTAATATTTAAGGTTACGTTTAAGCAAATGTTATTTATCATTAGGATGAAGAAACAAACATTTACTTGGACGACTTAATTTAAGAAGTAGGGAATTGTATTACGTGGAGTAAATACTAATTCTCAACTATATCTGATCTCTTTCAGGGAAAGGGATCACAAGTCCAATATATTTATAAGATTTAATATTTAACAATTTGCACTTGAAAGTACCAAACAACTATTTATAATCATCATTAGTACTTAAAAGTGGAGAAGAAAGGGTTTATTATTTGCTAAGGAGTGGGGAAACATCTTGTGTGATAAAGTTCTGTGTGCTTGAAACCTGTTTATGTTTGTGAGAATCTTAACTGAGTGACATACATGTGTATGTGGGAACCTTGCATGCTTGTGTGTGTTGCATGTTTTCTCATAGTTGGGAACCAGTTTCATTCATTAATGCATAGTAGGACTTGATGTTACTAGAATGTACCATACATTCTTGATTGCAATAGTTAAACCCTTCTACTAGAAAAATACCATATAAATAAACACCTAATAAGGAAGATCAACTTTATCAAGAAAAAAAAAACACAAAGGACATCATTAAAACCATCAGTGAGAAACTCTCATCTTTGTAATAAATATAGCTAAACCTGGATATTCATTCAATCTATTATTATTATTATTATTATTATTATTATTATTATTATTATTATTATTATTATTATTAGTATTATTATTAGGCAGCTATACAAATACGGTATTAACACCAAACTTTTCAACGAATTTTTAAAGTTGAATACTAAAAATCAACTCACATTGGGCTTGGTTTCAAATATACAAAACATTTTTCATCGTTTGTCGGTAAAATGACACATCGAAAGGTTAATTCATCTTAAAAGGTTCGGCAAACACCGAATATGTATCGCCGCCTTAATACAAAATACTAACAACTTACCTAACCATTTCGACTGACAAATAAGCAGGCAGCCTCGTGATTTTAGAACTTTTAGTAAACACAGCATCCCTGTCTAATTTATCGGACCTTTTTGTGATTTGTTCCTAAACAAAATAATAATTATTATATATATATATATATATATATATATATATATATATATATATATATATATATATATATATATATATATATATATATATATATATATATATATATATATATATATATATATATATATATATATATATATAATATATATGGCTGCCTACTACCATCTATTTATAGCCTCGGAGAAGGTCGTGATCGCCGTAAACGGCCTTCTATCTTTCGGCGAAACTGTATGAATCGTATGGGTACATGGAATGTCAGAGGAATAAATGTTGAGGAGAAGAGGAGAGAGGTGATGGATGTATTTAGAAAGGGCAAATTTGATTTGCTCGCTGTGACTGAAACAAAGATGAAAGGAAATGAAGAAATTGAGTGGTGTGGTGTGAAATGTGTGTGTGCTTGGGGTGGTATGGAAATGAATGAGAGAGGAAGAGAAGAAGTTGCAATTTTGATGAGTGACCTGTGGTACAAAGCTATGGTACTTTGTGTGTGTGAGTACTAGAATTCTAATGGTTAAATTTAAGTTTGAAAGGTCAAGGTATGTGTGGTTGTGACGTATGGTCCATCTGAGGGAAACGTTGAAGAGTACGATTTTTTGGGATAATCTGAATGATGTTCTGGATGGGGTGAGTAGGAGCTTCAGATTGATAGTTTTTGGGGACCTGAATGGTTGGATAGGTGATCAAAAAAGGGATGGTATAACAGGTGGTTTTGGGGTGGCAGGAGAAAATGAGAATGGTAGGAAGGTGATTGATTTCTGTGAAGAGAGAGGTATGTGTGTAAGTAATACTTTCTTTAAACACAAGAGTATCCATAAGTATACTAGAGTTGGTGCAGGTAGAGATGGTATCGAAGTGAAAAGTATGATTGATTTAGTGTTGGTGAAGAAGGAGATGTTGTTGAAGTATGTGTTGGATGTTAAATCAGTTAGGGGTTTAGGAATGGGATTATCGGATCATTATGTTGTTCTATGTAAAGTTAGTGGGGGCTTGGATGGACAGGAAGATGATAAAAAGAAGTAGGTAAAATTAAGAGTGAGAAGTTAAGTGAGCAAGACAATAAGGATATATATATAGAGCTCGCTAGTAAAACGGTTGAATGTGAACAAGTTGATACTGAACAAATCTGGGGGCAAATGAAGGAAGCAATTGTTAGTAGTGCAAAGGAAGTATGTGGATGTGCTAAAGTAGGAAGTAAGAATGTTAACAGTGAATGGTGGAATGAAGAGTTGATGAAAGCGGTTAAAGGTAAAAAAAGAAGCGTGGTTGAATGTACTAAAAGCAAATGATGAAGACTCAAAAGAAAGATGCTTGGAATTATATAAGGAGGAAAAAAGAAATACTAAAAGGTGTATACGTAGGAGAAAACAAGAGGTAAATGAACAGTTTGGAAGGAGGATGAATGGGGACTTACAAGGGAATAGGAAGCTCTTCTGGAAGGAAGCGCGAAAGGTTAAGAATGAGAATAAGGGAATCTGCTTAGAATAATGAATAGGGATGGTGCTTTTGTAACTGATGAAATGGATGTGAGGGGAGTGTGGAAAGAACACTTCGAAAATCTGCACAATATTAACAGTAATGATGAGGTGTTAGTGAATGTGTGTGGTTTTGATGGTGCAAGAAGGAATAGGTATTTTGGGGATGGGGTTATTAGTAAGGAGGTAATGGGTAGAGTGAAAAAGTTGAAGAATGGTAAATCTGCAGGTATAGATGAAATTACTGGTGAAATGATCAAGAACGGAGGCGAGATGGTGATTGATTGGATTTGGAAGTTGTGTAATAATAAAGCGTTTATAGAGGGTATAGTCCCAAGGGATTGGAGGAGAGCGGTAATAGTACCCTTATATAAGGGTAAGGGAGAAAAGGGGAACTGTAGAAATTATAGGGAATAAGTTTATTGAGTGTTGTAGGGAAGGTATATGCTGGTATTTTGGTCGAAAGAGTGCGTTGAGTGACTGAAGGACTGATTGGTGAAGAACAAGGTGCGTTTAGGAGTGGTAGAGGATGTGTGGATCAAATCTTTACATTGAAACAAATGATTGAGAAAATGAGGGAGAAGAAGAATAAATTGTATTTAGGTTTTATGGATTTGCAACAGGCGTATGATAGAGTTAATAGGGAAGCTTTATGGCAGGTGTTAGTGATATATGGTGTTTGTGGTAGGCTTCTGAATGGAATCAAAAGTATGTATGACGATAGTGAAGCGTGTGTAAGAATAAATGGTGTCAATGGTGATTGGTTTAGGATTAATAGCGGAGTAAGACAGGGTTGTGTTATGTCTCCTTGGTTTATTCAATTTGTATATGGATGGGGTTATGAAAGAATTCGAGGTGGGGATGGCAGGAAATGGTGTTAGAATGGTGGAGAATGGAGATGAGTGGAGGGTGCCCTACCTATTATATGCGGATGATTTGGTTATTCTGTGTGGCGAATCTGAAGAGAGTTTGAGAGGATTGGTAGAGAGATTTGGCAGGGTGTGTAAAAGGAGGGGCTTGAAAGTAAACGTGGATAAGAGTAAGGTTATGGTTGTGAGTGAGGACACTCCTCAGTGTGAAGTTATGTTAGATGGTGAGCAGCTGGAACAAGTGTCTGAGTTTAAATATTTAGGGTATATGTTGGATGAGAAGGGAACGGACGATGCAGAGTGTAGTAGGAAAGTTGTGAATGGCAGGAAGGTGGCTGGTGCAATTAAATCGTTGGTGAATGTAAAGGGACTAAGTCTTGAGTGTGCTAGGGTTTTACATGAGGGTATGTTGTTACCTGTGTTATTGTATAGTAGTGAGACTATGATCTGGAATAAGAAGTATAGATCTAAAGAGTACAATGTGTTTAGATGGACAATCATTAGGGGGTGTGCTAGGTGTGAAGAATTGATAAAATGAGAAGAACGTACTAGAGAGTTGTGTGGTGTGAAGAAAGGGGGTAAATGAGAGAATAAATGAAAGTATGTTGAGATGGTTTGGTCATATGGAAAGGATGAATGATAGTCGGTTGGTTAAGCGAATGTATAGTGGCGAGTGTGTTGGAAACCGACCGGCGGGGAGACCGAAGAAAAAGTGGATTGAGTCAGTAAACGAATGTTTGAAGGAGAGAAATCTGAGTTTGGTAGAGGCGAGAAGAAAGGTGTATAGCGGGTGAATGGCGGGGATTGTGAGGGTATGGTTGTGGCGGGGCTAAGATGAACCCCACATTGACGAGATCTCATAGTGAGGGTCCATCGCTGTCCCATGAAGCTTTGGGGTGGATTTCTGACTGCGATGGGTTCCCACTAATTAATAGTACAGAGGGGCGGTAAGGCTGGGCTTTCTTTTCGACGTTTGTCATGTTCTTCCTACTGCTTTCTTTTCCGATGCTCGTCGCGCACCTTACTCTCATTTTGGGAATAAGAAAGATGAAGAAGAAGAAAAATATATATATATATATATATATATATATATATATATATATATATATATATATATATATATATATATATATATATATATATATATATATATATATATATATATATATATATAATATATATATATATATTTTGTTTTAGTGTAGGGGAGGGAGGTAATGGGTAGAGTGAAAAAGTTGAAGAATGGTAAATCTGCAGGTATAGATGAAATTACTGGTGAAATGATCAAGAACGGAGGCGAGATGGTGATTGATTGGATTTGGAAGTTGTGTAATAAAGCGTTTATAGAGGGTATAGTTCCGAGGGATTGGAGGAGAGCAGTAATAGTACCCTTATATAAGGGTAAGGGAGAAAAGGGGAACTGTAGAAATTATAGGGGAATAAGTTTATTGAGTGTTGTAGGGAAGGTATATGCTGGTATTTTGGTCGAAAGAGTGCGTCGAGTGACTGAGGGACTGATTGGTGAAGAACAAGGTGCGTTTAGGAGTGGTAGAGGATGTGTGGATCAAATCTTTACATTGAAACAAATGATTGAGAAAATGAGGGAGAAGAAGAATAAATTGTATTTAGGTTTTATGGATTTGCAACAGGCGTATGATAGAGTTAATAGGGAAGCTCTATGGCAGGTGTTAGTGATATATGGTGTTGGTGGTAGGCTTCTGAATGGAATCAAAAGTATGTATGACGATAGTGAAGCGTGTGCAAGAATAAATGGTGTCAATGGTGATTGGTTTAGGATTAATAGCGGAGTAAGACAGGGTTGTGTTATGTCTCCTTGGTTATTCAATTTGTATATGGATGGGGTTATGAAAGAATTCGAGGTGGGGATAGCAGGAAATGGTGTTAGAATGATGGAGAATGGAGATGAGTGGAGGGTGCCCTACCTATTATATGCGGATGATTTGGTTCTGTGTGGCGAATCTGAAGAGTTTGAGAATTGGTATCGGGTGGCAGGCTGTGTAAAAGGAGGGGCTTGAAAGTAAACGTGAGGATAAGAGTAAGGTTATGGTTGTGAGTGAGGACAGTCCTCAGTGTGAAGTTATGTTAGATGGTGAGCAGCTGGAACAAGTGTCTGAGTTTAAATATTTAGGGTATATGTTGGATGAGAAGGAACGGACGATGCAGAGTGTAGTAGGAAAGTTGTGAATGGCAGGAAGGTGGCTGGTGCAATTAAATCGTTGGTGAATGTAAAGGGACTAAGTCTTGAGTATGCTAGGGTCTTACATGAGGGTATGTTGTTACCTGTGTTATTGTATAGTAGTGAGACTATGGTCTGGAATAAGAAGTATAGATCTAAAGTTCAATGTGTTCAGATGGACAATCTTAGGGGTGTGCTAGGTGTGAGAAGAATTGAAAAAATGAGGAATGAACGTATTAGAGAGTTGGTGTGTATCGTTAATATAGGGGGTAAATGAGAATAAATGAAAGTATGTTGAGATGGTTTGGTCATATGGAAAGGATGAATGATAGTCGGTTGGTTAAGCGGATGTATAGTGGCGAGTGTGTTGGGAACCGACCGGCTGGGAGACCGAAGAAAAAGTGGATTGAGTCAGTAAACGAATGTTTGAAGGAGAGAAATGTGAGTTTGGTAGAGGCGAGAAGAAAGGTGTATAACAGGAGTGAATGGCGGGGATTGTGAAGGGGGTATGGTTGTGGCCCACCTGGGCCAAGGGATGAACCCTTACCTTGACGATCTACCATAGTGAGGGTCCATCGCTGTTCCATGAAGCTTTAGGGTGGATTTTCTGACTGCGATGAGTTCTCACTAATTAATGGTACTGAGGGGGCGGTAAGGCTGGGCTTTCTTTTCGACTTATGTCATGTTCTCCTACTGCTTTTCTTTTCCGATGCTCGTTACGCACCTTACTCCCATTCTTGGGAAAATAGAAGGCAGATAAAAAAAGAATATATATATATATATATATATATATATATATATATATATATATATATATATTAACATTTTTATATATATATATATATATACAATATATATATATATATATATATATATATATATATATATATATATTCTTTCTTTTTTCTTCACCCACCTTCTTTGCCCAGATTGGGGGGAAGGCACGTCACATGCACTGGAAACAGAATAGTAGAAGAATATGATGTATGTCGATAAGCCCAACCTTACAACCCCCTTTATACCCCAAGCGAGAACCTGTCGCAGTCAGAAATATTTATAGATGTATGTAATTACTTACAAAGAGCCTTGTTTCTGCTGTATTTTTGTTTTGTTTCACCAACAGCTGAAGACCTTACAGCAAGCAGGCTGAACAAAGCTAATTTATGGGTGTAAATTCATTGTTATTTTTGTATTATATGATCAGGGTAATAAAGTAAAAATATATTGTATGCCAAAGTGACTATCAGCTGTGAACTAATTAGTGACTAGTGATTGTAGTACTAAGAACTAAGAATATTTATTTTGTTTATTATTCAATAACATTTAAGACATTAAAAACAATTGAAATAGTACGGTCTGATATCGAAGGTGAACCCATTAAACAGGTCAGTTGATGTTCTATTAATCCGGTGGTTATGTGTTGATGGTAAAATTAATTTGTTGATATATAGGATGCATAAATGGTACGTATATTTTATGTTTATAAGTTCAGATCTTGGGGCTTTATTCTGGTGGCTAAAGGAGGTTGTATAACATTTGAGTAGTAAAGTTGTACCCTGTCTTGTCCAGAAAAGCATAGAAAAAAAGATCTATTAAGAAGGTAGTACTTGGATATACCATTTACTCTTGTTATTTCAGGACTTATATCTTCCTAGAAATCATTAACATAAAACACAGAGCGAGGGATATTTGACGAACTTGTAATAAACCGAGAGTTAAGTCTTTGTCATCAGTGTCCATACCCCGTAACCTTTTAATAATAGATCGTACTTAGTACAAACAAAAAGAAAGAAAACCATGTGTAAAGATTTTGCCTTATCAATATTTATTTGTAGTATTGAAGTTTTTTTTTTTTTTGGTCAATAAATAGAGTATCTACAATAGTTTTCAGACAACTTCTCAGTTCCATCTTAAACTATGCATCACCCGCTTGGGCTCCCACAATATCAAGGGCCAACATTCAAAAACTGGAAATCATGCAAATCAGAGCTTTGAGAGTAATAACAGGCTGTATCCCCTCTACTCCCATCCATCATCTCACTATGATAGGCTGCCAATTTTACAGCAAAACACACTCAAACGACCACCCCCTGCACCAATAAATTAAAAAGTTACACCAGGCATGTACTATTCGAACATATACAATTCGCTCCCCCAACCTCCAAACACGTCTATTATCAAACACATCCACACCCAATTAACACAAAGAGCGACCTCTGAATATCCAATAAACACCATACTTCAAGCGCACCTGCCCAAAATATCTCCTCGCTCTGGGCATCACCCTTCTCTTCAGGATAAACAGATTTCATAATGCTCTTTCCCTTACTGTCAAAGATGTCCCTCCCAAATCAGTAAAAAAAATCCATACTTCACACACTCAACTACCAACAACCCACGAAGCAATCTGTAAACAAATCAAAAAATTACCAGCCCAAAAAAAACAATGAAATATTCTTTTGTCACACTATTCAAAAATTAGTCACAAACCCTGCTAACAGATACATATGAACTTATGAACTTAATAGGATGAAAACCAACCAAGAAGACCAGAAATTCACTCCCTTAGAAGTATTCAACATTTTAAAAACCTTAAAAACTCACAAGCAATACGACCCGATTATATATCCAATATTCACCTCAAACACCTAGAAAACAATGCTATCACAGCCCTAACAAAAATATTTAACGTTGCATGGCAGACCAACATTTTACCACCTTTAAGGAAGCCTGCACATATAATACCAATATTAAAACCAAGCAAACCAAATAATAACCCAGTTACGTACAGACCCCCCATCATGGCTTTTAACAATACCCACAGTATTTGTAAAATTAATCCTCCTTAGAATTTGCCCCCTTATCCCTCTAGACTCACAACATGGTTTTCCACAAAAGCACTCACTACCACTCTCTATATCGATTTAACCCAATACATTCTCATAGGTTTTAACTTTTAACCAAATTTCCCCCCCCCCCCTCAATATAATCTCCTTGTAGTAATAGACATCAACAAGGATCCCACTTCCCTTTCCATAAAAATTAGTAGTTATGCTGATGATCTGACAATCACAGCTCAAAATCCTCTATAAATATAGCATACAGAGAACTGCAACAATATATAAACTAACTGGAACAAAGGCTAACGACTAACAATATGATTGCATTGATTCAAAAATCCACTATTACCTTACTCACCCTTGACAGAAGAGAATCTAACATCCAACCAGCAATATTCAAACAATACTCCCTCTCAACAAACAACCTACCAGCCTAGGTTTGACCTTTGCAACACATGGCATTCACGCTCCCCCCCCCCCAGCAACAATATAATTTTAAGAGAAACATAAATTAAATGCACTGAAAACACTAACTGAAACAAAATTTGGCCAACATAAAGAAACTCTCACAATAGTATGAAGACAATACATCCGTTCCTTCACAAATTATGCGTTACCTGCCTAGGATCCCACAATATCACAATCCACTATTCAGAAATTAGAAACCTTGTTAAATAAAGCTCTCAGGGTAATAAAATTAGAAACCTTGTTAAATAAAGCTCTCAGGGTAATAAAATTAGAAACCTTGTTAAATAAAGCTCTCAGGGTAATAACAGGCTGCCTTCAGTAAACACTCATTCATAATCCCATCCATATACAAATTAAATAACCAAAGAGACATAACATATCCCTACCTCACTTCGCTATTAATATTAAACTAATCACTTTCAACTACATTTATTCTTACACATGCTTCACTATCGTCACACATACATACTTTTGATTGCATTCAGAAGAAAGCCTATCACTAACACCAGCCATATATATAATTATATATATATATATATATATATATATATATATATATATATATAACATATATATAATATATATATATATATATTTATATAACTTATATATATATATATATATATATATATATATTTATATATATATAACTTACCATATGCTTCTATAATATATATATATATATATATATATATATATATATATATATATATAATATATATATATATATATATATATATATATATAATGGTACTGAGGGGGCGGTAAGGCTGGGCTTTCTTTTCGACTTATGTCATGTTCTTCTACTGCTTTTCTTTTCCGATGCTCGTTACGCACCTTACTCCCAATTTCTTGGGAAAACCGAAGGTAGATGAAGAAAGAAAGAAGAAAGAATATATATATATATATATATATATATATATATATATATATATATATATATATATATATATATATATATATATATATATATATATATATATATATATATATATATATATATATATATATATATATATATACACATATATATATCTCTCCCCCTCTCCCACCTTCTGGGGGGGCCACCGCCTCCAGAAAGCCGGTCACAGCACTTGGGCGGTTCACAGGTCAAGAATAGAAGTTACAGTAAAGGTGGTACGGGGAGCGTCGAGGCAGGAGGCACTCAGAAGGAAGTGCTCCATTGTTTCCAGGGATATACGACATCTACTGCAGATGGGGATATAACGTTGTCAAGTTTGAATCTGAATTTATATTGCATAAGATTTGGGTGGTGGCCTGATCTGCACCGGGCGAGGTTAATTTGGTTTCTTCTGGACAGTGATTCTTCTGGAGGGGAGTTGTTTTGGGATGGGTGGTGTAGTAGATTGTTATTGGGGCGATTTTGTAGATATGCGTTAGTTAATTGTGTATGGATGTGAGAGCCAAGACCTATTTGGGGGTGGGGGAGGAATGTTGTTGTAGATGTCATTATAAAGTTTGGCTGGTGAGGAGGGGGGGATTTTAGTCTGTGGGGGGGGGTTGGCGAGTATTTGGTGGCATGGATGGGTTGGATTGAGTGTTTTCTGGAAAAATTGTGTCCCTACCATCTTCAAGTGGGCAGGGATGGGAAGGATGTGTGTCTCGTCATGTAAATGCTGGATGGGGGTTGTTTTGGTACATCCAGTGATTATTCTAAGGGCAGTGTTTTGTGTAACTTGCAATTTATTTGGGTTGGATTGTGATAGTGCTGAGAACCATGCGGGGGTGGCATAGTTTATATTAGTTCCTGAGGAGTTGTTTGTAGATTGTGGTAAAGGTGTGTTTTCTGTCGCTGAAGTTGTGTTGGGAGAGAGTTCGGAGGGTGTTTAATTTCCGTTGGGTTGAGGAGAAGTAATTTGGTCGATGTGTGGGGGAGAAAGTCATATGTGTGTCGTAAGTGAGTCCTAATATTTTTGGGGTTTGTTTAGGGGAAGGTGGTTGTTCAAGTAGACTATTGGGTGGAGTGAGGATTGGTGGCGGTCAGTGGTTAGGAGGGTAATGGAGGATTTAAGGGGAAGCTGTCATTCTATTGGTGAGTAGCCAAGTTTCTAGTAATTGTAGGTATTCTTGGGTGTGCTGGGTGGCAGTGTTTACAAGTGGGTGTTGGGAAATGAGACTGATGTCGTCTGCGTAAGTAATTAGTTTGGTGGATTGGTTGGTAGGGATGGGCAGATCTGCTGAAAGATTGAAGAGGAATGGAGAGAGAATGGCGCCCTGTGGTACGCCGTTTTGCAGTTTGATGGAGTGTGAGAGGGTGTTTTTATGAAGGACTTTGGCATATCTATTGGTAAGGAAATTTGAAAGCCACTTTTTATCATTGCTTTCTAGGGGAGATTGAAGAAATTTTTTGTATAAGGATATATGTGGGGACAGTGTCAAAGGCTTTGTTAATATCGATGGCTGTAAGTATGGATCTGTGTGATGGGGATTGGTTGAAGCCATTAATTATGTGTTGTGTGAGGGAGGTGAGGGCTGTTGTTGTTGAATGATGATTGCCTTTAAATCCATGTTGGAATTCTGGGAGGGTGATGTGTGGGGATATTTTTTTTAAAATTAGTTTCTCCAGCAGTTTGCTGATGGTGGAGAGAAGAGAGATTGGGCGATAGGAGGATGGGGAATTGGGGTCTTTTTAGGTTTCAATTTTGGGATAATGAATGCTTGTTTCCAGAGTGGGGGTATATAATTAAGTTTCCAGGATTTGTTAAAGATTTCCGTGATGAGGAGAATTGCTTTTCCTCCTAGGTGCTTCAGGTGGAAGTTTGAAATTGAGTCTGGTCCTGTTGCTGGTGAATTTTTAAGGGTTTTGATTGTCTCTGATATCATGTTGGTTGTAAAGGAGGTGGAGGGTTGTGATCTGAGGGAAGTTTTTTGAGTTGTTTTTTTGTTAACCTATTAATGGGGAGAGTAGGTTTACGGGAGATATTAGCGTAGTGTTTTGCGAGGCTGTCTGCTTGTTGTTTTGGGGAAGGGAGTGAGTTGTCGGGCAAGGATGGGGATTCGTGTGAGGGAGGGGGGTTGTTTTGTGAGTTGTTTAGTTTTTTGATATATATATATATATATATATATATATATATATATATATATAGTGTTATATATATATATATATATATATATATATATATATATATATATATATATATATATATATATATATATATATATATATATATATTAAATGAGTATTAAATGAGTCACAGGAGATTTTACTCTCCCTCAGCAGGATACGAACGCTGGACTCCGCGTCGCTGAGTGAACAGCAGCCGAGAGCTTTATCCACTAAGCCATCCACTTTCCCAAAAAAGAAAGTTTCAAGCATAGCTTTTAAAGCTCTCGGTTTCGAATCCCATAATTGCTGAGTACTCAGAGGCCTGGCCCCGTTAACCTTAAGAACAGGATTCCCTCTCAGTATAGGTTCGAGTTCTAAGTTCAGCCACGTGAACGGACACAAAAAATTGTAGTGGGTAGGAGATTTTCTACAATATTTACGTATTGCAGTTTACGGCATAAATTATACTAATCTCAATACACACACATCACCGAGACGTTCTGTTTGATGATCATCGTGAAGCATGTTGAATACTAGGATGCGAACCCGCCCGGTGTGAAGCATTCCGACACGTCGCGCTGAAGGCGGGCTTACTATCAGACTGTATTGCACGCCACTTGGTCGAGCCATACAAATACTTTCCCTGACCAATTACCTTAGGATTAAGAGGCTATGTGGTAATAATAAATAAATAAATAAATAAAATATATATATATATATATATATATATATATATATATATATATATATATATATATATATATATATATATATATATATATATATATATAACTGTTATATATATATATATATATATACTCTCTGCTATCGTAAAACAGGGTAAAAATGGTAAGCTTTTTCAAAATTTTCAGAAATAAAAATTCATTACAAGTACATCGTTTATCTTATGTATATTTATTTAATATATATGTAAAATATAGTCATTGAAGAGTAATTACATGTAAAAAGAATAATATAAAACTGTATTATAATGATATTTTATTGGCCTTAAAAAAATGCGGTCCCCAAATTTTGAATCGGGGGAAAATGGTAAGATGGGGGAAAATGGTAAATGGAAGAAAAATGAAAGAAATACAAATATATATAATAATATGAGTACACATCCTTATAGAACATGTTCATATACTTATATGAAAAAAAATCAAAAAAATTAAAATAATAAAAACTCCAAAAAACGTGGCCTTATCATTTTACCCCAGATTTAGTTTTAGCCATATTTTGTTAATTTTAACATCATCAGTACTTACCTTGATACTTTTTACAACTGCCTTATTTGTTTGGAGCAATTATCTGAATAAAAATTTGAATGTAGAAATTTTAGTTTGTAGAGCAAAATTCCATGAAAAAATTTATACTCCGAAAAAAAAATATTAAAATCTTATATTATATTATTATTTTAATTAACTAAAAAGGTACATTAAAGCATAGTCTACAGATACAGCTTTAAAAAATGTATAATAATTATAACCTTGTAGAATAAATTTTGAAATTTAAATTTTGGGGGGGGGCATTTATCATTTTCCCCCGAATAGCTTATCATTTTACCCCGGTTTAGTTTTTGACATATTTTTCTTACACTAGCCATATTTTGTTAATTTTAACATCATCAGTGCTTACCTAGATAATTTTTACAACTGCCTTATTTGTTTGGAGTAATTATCTGAATAAAAACTTGAATGTAGAAACCTTAGTTTGTAGAGCAAAATTCCATGAAAAAATTATACTCCGAAACAAAAAAATATTAAACATATTTAGACATCTTATATTATTGTCTTAATTAACTAAAAATGTATATTAAAGCATAATCTACAGATACAGCTTTAAAAAATGTATAATAATTACAACCTTGTACCATAAATTTTGAAATTTAAAATTTTGTTTGGGCATTTATCATTTCCCCAGGGTTTTAAAAAAAATTTTAAAAAATTAACATAAAATATATATATATATATATATATATATATATATATATATATATATATATATATATATATATATATATATATATATATATATATATATATACATAGGATATACCTTATTTCCTCATTTTTATTTATATATATATATATATATATATATATCAAGGGGTTAGAACCAAGAAAGTGGTGAAAGTTGAGATAAGTGCAGTGAATGACACATTCAGCTTCAAACTATTTGTAAGCCAAATAAATATGCTTAAAGAAATTATACACAAAGATAAACATTAAAATTTCACTTACTTTCATTCTAGCCACTAGACCTGTGTGCAAGTATTTCACTTCTTGACTAATATGACACGAAAGCTGCTGAAAACGATCACATGTGACTTGTTTTTCTTCTTCTTCACATTCATCACATTTCCATTCACAACAAAATTCACCAGAAAAATATTGATCGACTAAGGATGAACTGTAAAGACGAATAACAATATAAAGATGATATTTTTTTAAAAAATCATAAAAATTCGGCATTTATAATAAAGGCAAAGGATAAACATACATTTTGGTTCAACTTTTTAATCACAAAATGGAATGAGAATATACCGTAAACAAACCTAAACTTTTTATCTACTTTTTCCTTGTCTTTTGGGGGTAAAACATCTTGGAATAATCGAACGAGTTCAGTCCAACATTCTGAAGCATCTTGCTGCATGTATTTTCCTCCTTCTCCAACCTCAGCAAACCTAAAAATATTACAAACATTTTGAAATAAAATTAGAATAAATATTTATTCATACTGTTATTAGGTTATCATACACAAATCAAGAATTCTAATTAAAGGACTACCTTGGAAATGTAGTTCTGAATAAATCTACAAAAACAATTGGAATGGCAGTTTTACCCATATCCATAAATCGAAAAACATCCTGTATGGCAACAGTTATCATTGGCCCACCAATGGCTGAGCCATCACCTATGAAAAATAAATATAGTTTACAATATTAATTGAAATTTTTACATGTTAAATTTCAGTATACAAATGAGTTATATATGACACATGATAAAGCTAACAATTCATTTGCAATATAAAGAGAAGAAGACAAAAATTAGATGCAAACAAACTTTTAATCTCATATTTTTTAATAGAATCATGAATTTCAGGTACACTCCTCAGGCACTGTATAACTGCATTAAGATAACAGGTATTTCCTAAATTTCTTATTCCAACAGGAAGTTCCATCTAAAAATATATATATATATATATATATATATATATATATATATATATAGAGAGAGGTAGCGACACGTGTGTATATATATATATATATATTTCTGATTTGATTAGATATATATACTATATATATATACACTGTACTTCTTTGTTTTTACTTTCTCACCCCGACACACCTTTATCAGAGGCTATACCGCGTCAAACCCGCCACGGCAACAGGCCTCCTCTAGAGATCTTCCAGTATTGAAATGTTCCAGACTGCTCAGGGTTGAGAGTTAGATAGACAGGAGAGTAGAAAGTGGGATGTTTTATGGAGAAATCCGAGATCATATATATATATATATATATATATATATATATATATATATATATATATATATATATATATATATATATATATATATATATATATATATATATATATATTTGGTGTTTGTATTTATTGCTGTATATATATATGATGATGCAGAGTGTACTAGGAAAGTTGTGAATGGTAGGAAGGTGGCTGGTGGAATTAAATCCTTGGTGGATGTGAAGGGACTAAGTCTTGAGTGCGCTAGGGTTTTGCATGAGGGTATGTTGTTACCCCATGATGACGTATAGTAGTGAAACTATGGTCTGAAATAAGAGGTATAGATCTAAGGTACAATGTGTTCAGGTGGGCAATCTTAGGGGCGCATTAGGTGTGAGAATTGATAAAATGAGGAATGAATGCATTAGGGAGTTGTGTAGTGTGAAGAAAGGAATAAATGAGATAATAAATGAAAATACATTGAGATGGTTTGGTCATGTGGAAAGGATGGATGATAGTTGGTTGGTTAAGCGGATGTATAGTGGTGAGTGTGTTAGGAATCGACTGGCTGGAAGGCCGAAGAAAAAGTGGATTGAGTCAGTAAAGGAATGTCTGGAGGAGAGAAATTTGAGTTTGGCAGATGCGAGAAGAAAGATGCATGATAGGAGAGAATGGCGGGGTTTTGTGAGGGGGTATGGTTGTGGCCCACCTGAGCCAAGGGATGAACCCTACACTGACGATATGCCATAGTGAGGGTCCGTCGCGGTCCCATGAAACTCTAGGGTGGATTTTCTGACAGCGACGAGTTCTCACTAAGAGGTATAGAGGGGGCGGTAGGGCTGGGCTTTCTTTTAGACTTATGTCATATTCTTCTACTACTTTTCTTTTCCGATACATGTCGCACCTTACCCCCAGTGTTGGGTGAAATAAAAAATAATATATATATATATATATATATATATATATATATATATATATATATATATATATATATATATATATATATATATATATATATGCTATAACTATATATATATATATATATACTACCTATATATAATATATATATATATATATATATATATATACACCCCCACATCTCTCATATATACATGGATATATATATATATATATATATATATATATATATATATATATATAGGCAGAGGCAAGAAGAAAGGTGCATAACAGGAGTGACTGGCGGTTTTTTTTGAGGTATAGTTGACGAGATACCATAGTGAGGGTCTGTCGCGGTCTTGTGAAGCCCCAGGGTGGATTTTTCTAATTGCTTCGAAATCTCACTGGGGGTATAAAGGGGACAGTAAAAAGGGTGGGGGTGCTTTCTTTTTTGACTTGCGTCATGTTCTTCACTACTCTTCTGTTCCAGTGTATGCTATGCACACTTTACCCACAATCTGGAGATAGAAGGAAAATGAAAATAATAATAATAATAATAATAATAATAATAATAATAATAATAATAATAATAATAATAATAATAACAATAATATGTAATGATATTAATAATGGTAATAATAATAATAATAATAATAATAATAATAATAATAATAATAATAATAATAATTATAAGAATAATAATAATAATAATAATAATAATAATAATAATAATAATAATAATAATAATAATAATAATAATAATAATAATAATAATAATAATAATAATAATAATATATATATATATATATATATATATATATATATATATATATATAACTATATTTATTATTTCGAAATCTGTATATATATATACATATATAAATAAATAAACAAATACATATATAACGGACTTTACATATAAACAGCATCTATATATATATATATATATATATAATATATATATATATATATATATATATATATATATATATATATATATATATATATATATATATATATATATATATATATATATATATATTAGGGATGTACCGATACCAGAAAAGAGGCCGATACCGATACTCTATTTTTTAGGTGCCGATACCGATACCGATACTTTAATTAATATAATAAATACACAGTAATAAGATAGAACATTTGTGCACTGCTAGGCAACTCAAGATTGCATTCCCTGTACAAACAATACTTAGTCATTTATATTTCTTATTTTTGTTTGTGCCCAAGTATATTTATTTTATAAATTAAAATAGTACCTTTAAGAATAATAATTACAAATATAATATTAATAACTTTTTATGTTTGTGTTTATCTAAAAAATATTCATTTCCATTTTCCAGAAGTAAGTATTAACAAAGTTTAGCTACTAGCTTTTATGTTTTTAACATGATTACAATTTACAAGAAGATTCTTTAATAGCTACAATATAAAAGAATAAAAATAATGAAAGAAGAGACCTCAATTAATCAGCCGAAAAGTTAAAATAAAAAAACGCTATTACCCAAACATGACATAATAAAATACTCCTTTAGGATAGATATCATTCAATACTCAAATTCAAAAATTCACAAAACATTAAGCTTTCACTAGTATCTGGCGAGAGACTGTTCCTTTTGGGGTGTTTACATTCCTACCTAACCTACACTATAAATACGCTCTCTCGACTGATGAAGGAGGTGCTGATAATTATTTGCCTGCAAGCACTGATAATAATGAAAACCTTGGCCCATTTTCATGCCACCGCATGAAAGGATTCTCTTCTGTAGGCAGCATCTCATGTTTTCGTAGAGCCTCATCTCCTCTTTCACAGACTGCAAATTTGAATTATCTTTGCTCCTTGATGACTGTCTCTTCAGTGTGATTCCTTTGAAGGTGAATGAGATGTCAATGCAATTTCGGCCATGAACTTATCAAAGTCTAACATATCCAAATACTCTTCATCTTCAGTAGGTTTATCTGCTGAAAAGCAACCATCGTCACGTTTTTTTCAGTGCTGTTGCCAGGGGGTTGCAGATAAGGCGGCTTCCACTTCTCTGCTTTTTTTTTTTTTTTTTTTTTTTTTGTCAAGCGAGCAAGCTCCTCAGTTATGCTATTTAATGCTTTCTAGAAGTGGTTCACCGTCGGAGGTTCCTTTCTTGTGGGGTTTTTAGCTTGTTTAAGTATTCCTTTTTAGAATCTTTTTATTTATTTATTTTTTTAAGTTGTCACCGCCGCTCACGGGCAAAACCCTATTCAAGGGTGGGTGTTGAACGCCTCAAAAATCCATCTAACGCAAATTACACAGAGATTAGCACAGACGCAGGCTTTAATGTGAGAATAAAGTGAGTAGGAAACACAGATGATGGAAGATAATTCCACAGAACAGAGGTGGCAAGAAAGGAGGAAACATCAACCAGCGAACCAGTCTGGAGTTACTAACATCAACACAATACTCATGAGTAGACACAGCACTTGTGCTACGAGGGAGTCGTAAAGGTGGTGGTGGTATACGAGAGTGGAAAGTTCCCTCTAGCACTTGCCACTACAGTACCTATAGAAAGGGATAAAGCACCAACATCCGCGCCGCAAATATAAGGGTCAAAGTGAACTAGAAAGTACAGGACAGTTTATAAGTCTTTTGACCTTTGACTCGACCCTATCCAAAAGCCGGGTGAAACCAGAGCCCCACCCCCACACATATATGAGAGCAGTACTCCATACAAGGACAGATTGGGACCTTTGTATAGGTGGAGTAACTGAGAAGAGAAAAAAAAGTTTCGCAGTCTAAACAGAACTCCCAGTTTCTTTGAGGCCGCCCTAGCAACCGTTGTGATTTGAGGTTTTCAAAACATTTTTGTTTATGTTAAGGCCAAGGATGTTTATATTGTCAACAGGAGAGACGAGAGAACCGTCGAAAGAGATAGAAAAGTTAAGTGTCTTAGAGAGAGAGATTTGTAGAAGTTGGGTTTTTAAAGAATTAAATTTCACAAGCTTGAGACGACCCAACCCTGAAATTCTATCCAGATCAGCAAGAATAGAATCGGAAAGATTAAGACGAGAGGCAATTCTAGAAGTAAAAGAGGGAGAAGAATTGATATGAGTTGAAGAATAAAGGGTCAAGTCATCGACATATGAGTGGATAGAGTTAGATGTGCAGGTGAGAAGATCATTGATGAAAAGCAGGAATAAAGTAGGAGATAAACAGAACCCTGAGGAACACCACTATTGACAGAAAAAGAAGTCGCCCCATCAACAACAGCCGACATTGAGTGATTTGAAAGCTAGACATAAGTAAGCAAAGAGAAGGAAGAAACCCAAAGGAGGGAAGGTTAGAGAGCAGTGACGCGTGCCATACTCGGTCAAATGCTTTGTATATGTCAAGAGCCACCACGCAAGTCTCCCCATAGTTCCTAAGAGCGAAAAACCATAAATCGGTTAGATAGGAAAGTATATTGCCTGTAGACTTCTCGAGCTTTTACCGAAAGCCGTAATGGTAATCAGAAAGAAGGGAAAGAGATTCCAGATAGTCTAAGAAGTGAGAGTTGAGAAGGGTTTCAAAAGATCTTAGAAAGAATACAAGTGAGAGCTTTAGGGCGATAGTTAGAAGGATCAGAGCAGCATCATTTTTTCGAATAGGTTGGACATGTGCGAGCTTCCAACACTGAGGGAAATTGCTAGTATTGAGACATAGAGAGTATAGTTGAACGAGGGGCGGGGATAGCACGGAAGCACACTTCCTCAAAACTCGGGGAGAGGAATGCCATCTGGGCCACCCGCCTTCTAACGTTCATAGATTTCAGGAGCTCATGCGCGATCAAATGAAATGATAGGTAAAGGCATAAGGACACCTGAGAAGAGGAGGAAGAGGAAAACCAGAATCGTCCAAGAGTTGAATTAGAGGAAAATAGAAGACCAAAGAGATGATTGGCCTTTTCAGTTGGAGTATTAACTGCAGAATCTAGAGCGAATAAGAGGAGGAAGGATGATTTACAAAAGTTGTTAGAGATGTTTTTGTAAGAGGCCAGAGAGATTTATCAGAAGGATTGCTAAGGAGGTCAGTGTACTTTCGTTTAATGAAAGTCCGCTTTGCTCGTCGAAGAGTATCCCTGCAACGATTTCTAGCTAAATGAAAATTAGCGAGAGTGATAGGAGAACAATTTTTCCACACCCGATAAGCATTGTCTCTAGCCTGAATGGCCAGGGAACAAGCACGATCGAACCATGGATTTTGAGGAGAAAAGATTTAGTCCAAGAAGGAATAGAACCTGCTCATCCCATTAACAATTACAATTCCCCACTTTATCGGCAGAATCTGAAGCGTCGTAAGAGATCAAGCAGTTACTTCAATTATAGTTAGCGTAGAAGCAACGCAATACCCCAATCGGCCCGATCAAAGTGCCAGAAAAAGCGATCCGCATAGGGCAGGATGGAGTTGTTGGAGAGAAAGTATAATTAAGTGATATAAGGTTGTGGTCAGATTTACCGATAGGAGCGAAGGTGGTGTATTTATAGAGAAGGACTAATTGGTGAAACATAGGTCAAGTGTGTTCAAGAATCGGTTGGTACGATCGAAATGTGTGTAGGTTATTTAATCAGTTGCTCCAGATCGTTGAGGATACTGAATGATTCGGCTTCCCCTCCCAACTATATCAGTACGAGAGGAACAACAATTCAGTTTTGTGTACATTGAAATCCCTAAATAAGAGGACCTCAGTATTTGGATGAGAAGATATAACAGTCTCATTGAGAAGTAGTAAGGTAATCAAAAAGGCATGAAAATCTGTTCTATTGGGAGAACAGTAGCAGAAGCTTAAAGAATATTAGTAGAAGGAAGAAAGATTTAAGCCCAGGCATGAGCGTTAGAGATTCGAAAATTCTCGAGGCGTGTATAGAATGTTTATGTTTACAAAGGCACATACTCCCACCCTTCAAACGGAAATTATAAAATAGGTTATATACTTGGATATATTAAACGAGTTGAAGGATGAATTCTGTAGCCATCTGGGTCTCAAGAGAGGTAGTATTCCATGGATGTAGAGTTAGAGAGGTAGTATTCCATGGATGTAGAGTTAGAGTGCAAGCCATTGATGTTGGTAAAGTCAAAAGAAAGCCACGCCTGTGCAAATCTGCTATCATACACGCACACGCAATCACAAAAAAAAAAAAAAAAAAAAAAAGACAGAAACAAATAGACAAAAGCAAGGAGAAATGAGGAAAATTTATTCGTACGCAAAAACCCAATTTTTAAACGATAAAACCCAATTTATAGAAAAATATCTAAAATATGAATAATCGAGAAAGTTTAAAAATACTCACGCACTCACACGCTCTCAACGAAATTGCGTACAAAAAAAAATACTATTGATCAACTAAAAAAGTAGATAAATCTGTATAAATTATAATAATGGCTGTCCAAATAGGTAAATTTTGCGCTAAAGACAAAGTTGGAGAAACGCTAAAAATCTAAGTTAAAAAGGAAATCGAGGAAAAAATAACTTGGTACTAGCTATCTATATCGAAATTTATTATTGAGTCTAAAAGTTTCTCATAATTTTTCACCCAAAAAGTAAGAAGTATCGGCCATTTTAACCGATACCGATACCATCAAAAATGGCCGATACTACCGATACCGATACTATCGGTACATCCCTAATATATATATATATATATATATATATATATATATATATATATATATATATATATATATATATATATATATATATATATATATATATATATATATATATATATATATATATATACTTTATATATATATATATATATATATATATATTGTTATTATTAGCTCTTTCTCCTCCCACAGCTGTGGAGCAGAGTAGTAACATGTATGGAAAGCTGAGGCATGTATGGGTTCTCCTAAGGTATAAATAAGTGGTAGTGGAACACAACTTTTATATATATATATATATATATATATATATATATATATATACTATATATATATATATATATATATATATATATATATATATATATATATATACGGTATATATATACAAGGGTTGTTCAAAAAGTATCCGGATTACATTTATTACATGGAAAATATAGGCGATACAGGTTAAGAGGCTTAGTCCCCTTCAAAATAAGAACCTCCTGCAGCTACACACTTTGACCAACGTTCCTGCCATTGATGGAAACATTTCTGGAAGTCATTCTTCGGAATGGCCTGAAGTTGCTTCGTCGAATTCCGCTGAATGGTCATGACATCATCAAATCGTTTTCCTTTTAGAGTCCGCTTGAGTTGAGGAAATAGGAAAAAGTCACATGGTGCCATATCGGGCGAGTATGGAGGATGTGGCACCTGCGTTGTACCATGTTTCGCTAAATACTGTTGCACAACATTGGCAGTGTGTGCGGGTGCGCCATCATGATGAAGCATCCAGGCACCTGAGACCCATAACCTTGGACGTTTTTTTCTTATAGCTTTTCGCAATTTCCTAAAAACATCCACATAGAACTCCTTAGTAACGGTTTGCCCTGGTGGTGCATACTCATGATGCACAATACCTTCGATATCAAAAAATACCAACAGCAACACTTTGATGCTGCTACGAACCTGTCGTGCCTTCTTTGGTGTGGGGGATGTTGGTGTTTTCCACTGTGACGATTGTTGTTTTGTTTCGGGGTCGTACCCGTACACCCACGACTCATCACCTGTTATAATGTTCCTCATAAAGTCAGTATCATCGGTGGATCGCTGGAAAAGATCTGACGCAAGCATCACGCGTTGATCCTTTTGATCCTCCGTTAGCAGGCGAGGTACGAACTTCGCTGCCACGCGTCTCATCTTCAAATCACAGGTCAAGATGGTGTCACATGAGCCAATAGAAATGCCACACTCCTCTGCAACTTCACGAACAGTCATCCGTCTATCGCCTCGTATTATTGCACGAACCCTAGCCACCATGTCATCATTGCGTGACGTTGCCGGGCGTCCCGAGCGCGCATCACTTTCACAAGAAACTCGTCCGGCTTTAAACCGTTTGAACCATTCAAATACCTGTGACCGACCCATAGCTTCATCTCCGTAAGCCGTTTTCAATAATGTAAACGTTTCACTCGCTGTTTTCCCGATCTTAAAACAAAATTTAATGCAGACACGTTGCTCGGTATTTTCACACATTTTCAAAATCGCCAAGGCTTCAACACACACGTCTTATCACAGTGATCTCCCAATGAGGACTGACTCACATCAGTGACTTGTACCCGCTCGATAGCTTGCATGGACATGTACGCACATGATGCACTTACCTATATTTTCATACATGCATTTTACACAAACGTATACATGTAATCCGGATACTATTTGAACAACCCTCGTATATATATATATATATATATATATAAATAAAAATCTATAGGGATATATAGCATCCATCAATACATGCCAAATACACGCAATGTATAGATATATATATATAATAATAATATATATATATATATATATATATATATATATATATATATATATATATATATATATATATATATATATATATATATATATATATATATATATATATAATATATAGAGAGAGTTTTTATCTCTGTATATATACCGATATAATAATAATAATATATGATATATATATATATATACACATGCTATATCTTTACACCAAAAAGAGGATATATATTGATAGTTGCCGCTTGTGAAGTGAAGTCGTGTGTGCTTGTTCTTCTCGTCTTTTTGTTTGTTTTTTTTTAAATGAATTAATTTAACTTTTTAAGTTTTTAAATGTTCTTTTAAGTTTTAATTTAAATTTCATTGTTACGATTTTGGCATTTTTGTTTTAATTATTTTGATTGTTTGCCACGTGATTTTAATGTTTACTTTTTGCAAGTGGTGGGGATTGTAATTGAAACTTTTACCATCCGGAATCTTAAGATAAGTTTTAGTTTGATTTTTATATTCTTTTAAACATTATTTAACATATTATAGGATTTTAGTTTTTGTGTTTCTTTTAATTGACATTGGATAATGTAAAGTTTATTTTTTAGGTTTTAACTAAATATCCCAAGTTTACCATCACCTTGGGATACTTTTATTTTTATTTTTTCTAACATTAGTTTTAGTTATACTGTTAGTACGATCGCTTGTGTGTGTGTGTGTGGATTGAGTAAACGTGTAAATTTTAAACTATTAGAGCTTGTGTGCGTTTGTTTGTGCGAGCGGCTGATCGAATGACAGGTGGAAGTAGATGTGGGGGTGGGCGCAGGCGGGGGTTTTCTATTGACTTTGCTAACGTTCGCGGCCTGCATGCTAATCACGAATCTGTGGAATATCACCTCTCTAACTCTCAACCTAACATTTTATTATTGTCTGAGACCCAGCTGGCCAGGGATTCTTTTCAAATAAACTTAATATCTCTAACTATAACTTTTCTATAATTTCCGTTTAAATGGTGGTGTCTGTGCCTATATAAACATAAACACTCCTGTAACACGTCTCGAGAATCTTGAATCTCTTAACTTCGATGTTCTGTGGCTAAAAATCTTTCTCCCTACTACTATCATTATCTTGTGTTTCTGCTACTGCTCCCCTAATGGAACAGATTTTCACGTTTTTTTGACTATCTTACTACTTCTCATGAGACTGTTACTTCTTCCCATCCAAATGCCGAGATCATCTATTTAGGGGATTTCAACGTACACCACATTTTGAGTGGTTGGGCTCCTCTCACTGATAGGCGGTAGGGGAGGCCAAAGCATTCAGCTATTCTCTAACGATCGATCTGGAACAGTTAATTAAGGAACCTACACATATTCCAGATCGTCCTAACCAATTCTTGAATACGCTCGACTTATGTTTCACCACTACTCCTTCTCGTTTTAAATACACCATTTCTCCTCCTATTGGTAACTCTGACCACAATCTTGTAGCTCTTAATTTTAATACTTTTTCTCCAGCAGCTCCACCATGCCCTAAAAGTAATTTCTGGCACTTTAATCGGGCTAATTGGGGGGAATTGCGTTGCTTACTACAGCTAGAATGAATCTTGCTTTAACTCGGAGAATGCTTCGGTCACCGCTGAAAAGGTAGGGGCCGTAATCGTCGATGGGATGAGCAGGTTCATTCCATCTTCAACTAAATCTTTTTCTCCACAAAATCCATGGTTCCATGGAGCTTGTTCTCGCGCCATTAAGGAGAGAGACATTGCGTATCAGGCATGGAAAAACTCTCATTCTCCTATTACTCTTACTAATTTTCCTCTACTTGGGAGATCGTTGCAGGGGATGCTATTCGACACATAAACTCCTTTCACTAAAAAGAAAGTGCGACAACCTTCTTGGTTCTCCTACAGAAAAAAATTTCTGGCGTATTTGCCAAACATCTTTAACAACTTTTTGTAAATCTGCCTTTCCTCCCCTTATTCGCTCTGACGGTTCTGTTGCTAACTCTCCTGAAAAGGCCAATCTCTTCTGCCTCCTTTTTTCATCTAATTCTACCCTGGACGATTTTGGCATCCCTCCTCCTACTCCTTCTCCTCTCAGGTTTCCCATGTCTTTACCTGTGATTACACGTGATCGGGTGTATTGGATTCTGAGACCTATAATCTGTTAGGAATGCAACTGGCCAGGATGGCATTCCTCTCCCCGTGTTTTGAGAGAATGTGCTTCTGAGATGGCACCTGTCCTCGTTCAACTCTACTCTCTATGTCTTATATACTAATACTTTTCATCAGTGCTGGAAACGCGCGCACATGTACGACCGATGAAGAAAAGGTAGCGGCTCTTATCCTTCTAACCATTGCCCTACAGCTCTTACTTGTATTCTGTCAAAATCTTTGAAACTCTTCTGAACTCTTTCTGGATCTTCTGAGTCGTAGTTCATTCTTTCAGATCATCAGTATGGCTTTCGTCGATTCGAAGTCAACTGGTGACATACTTTCCTATCTAGCTGATTTATGGTCTTCTGCCCTTAGGGACCATGGGGAGTCGTGCATGGTGGCAGGCCTTAATAAAGCTTTTGATAGGTTTGGCACGCGTCCTGCTCTCTAAACTTCCCTCCTTTGGGTTTCCTCCTTCTCTTTGCTTACTCATGTCTAGTTTTCTCTAGATCGTTCCATATCAGCACTTCTTGATGGAGCGACCTCTTCTTCCTCCCTTTCCTGTTAATTGTGGTGTTCATTAGAGGTTCTGTTATATCTCCAACTTTATTCTACTTTTCATCACGATCTCCTCAGCTGTACTTCCAACTCTGTTCACTCTTATACCGACGACTCAACCCTCCACTCTTCTACACACTTCAAATATGCTCCCTCTTTTGCTTCTAGAGTTGCCTCTCGTCTTCATCTTTCCGATTCTATCCTTATCGATCTGGATGGGATTTTCCGGTAAGGTCCACCGCAATCTTGTGAAGTTCAACTCTTTAAAAACTCAACTTCTCTACATCTCCCTCTCAAAGACACCTCCCAACTTTCCTATTTTCCTTCGACGGCTCTAACGTCTCTCCTGTGAATAACATAAACATTCTTGGTCTAAACATAAACAATAAATTGTCTTGGAAACCTCATATTTCAATGGTTGCTAAGGTAGCCTCAAAGAAACTGAGAGTTCTGTTCAGG
>JABUQX010120468.1:0-2500 GCA_015478945.1 Trachelipus rathkii | reverse complement strand
ATCAAACTACCCACTCTATCCTCCTACCCATTCGTGATCTATTGATCTATTGATCTATTGATCTATTGATTAAAGTCATATTTTGTAGAATCATATTTCCTTTCAATTGTGCTGTTCTTTTTGTTTTCTTTAATCTAAAATTGTTTCTAGCTTTCTTCTGTTGAGCAAAATATTCTGGATTTTTTTTATTTTTACTATAAAATTTATTATTATGTTTATTATTAATTAAAACATTTTGTTTTTTACTAAAAAATTTATTCTTTTATGTTTATAACTTAAAAATTTTGCATGTTGTTGTTGTTGAAATGTTACGTTTGTTGTTGTTGTTTTTGTTGTTGTTGTTGTTGTTGGTTGTTGTTGTTGTTGTTGTTTTGTTGTTTTGTTGTTGTTGTTGTGTTAATTATATTTTAACGTTCAAGTTAAATGAAAATATACAACACTTTTTTCAAACATATCTCTAAAAAAATGTTAATGTTAATTTACATTAACATTGAAAACTAAACAAAAATATATCTCATCCTAGCCTAACTGATGACATACAGCATTCATTAACCAAGTAACTAAAATTAGAAGTTTCAACTTACCAGCAGAAGTCAACATAGCAATCTCAATCTTTACTATACACAATCGCTCAAAATATTATTATTATTATTATTATTATTATTATTATTATTATTTATTTAATTATTATATTATTATTATTATTATTTAATTATTATTATTATTATTATTATTATTATTATTATTATTATTATATTATATTATTATTATTATTTATTATTATTATTCCACATAGATCTCACAACACCAATAACGCATGCGATCACTTTGCCTGCAGATCAACAACTAAAACATTGGTAGGTAAATTGCTCTCTACCCGGCACCTAAACATTACGTAATCTTGTTACGCTCAAGGGTAAACAATCAGAGAATTATATTTGCTATGCCATCACGGACAGCCAATGAAATTCGAGGAATGACTCATTAATCTTAATATCTTTTGACACATGAGAAGGGTAAATAGATTTATTACTTTGTTCCCAATATCTTTTGACACATGAGAAGGGTAATGAGATTTATTACTTTGTTCCCAATATCTTTTGACACACGAGAAGGGCAACGAGATTTATTACTTTGTACACAATATCTTTTGACACATGAGAAGGGGTAACGAGATTTATTACTTTGTTCCCAATAACTTTTGACACATGAGAAGGGTAAATAGATTTATTACTTTGTTCCCCTTTGTCCTTACTTAACATCTGTTTTGATCTTAAACAGTAGTTTTATTATTATTATTATTATTATTATTATTATTATTATTATTATTATTATTATTATTATTATTATTATTATTATTATTATTATTATTATTATTATTATTATTATTATTATTATTATTATTATTATTATTATTTTTATTATTATATCAACTATATATGTATATGAACATAACAAACCTAACATATCATACACACACACACACACACACACACACACACACACACACACACACACACACACACACACACACACACAATAATTATAGACACTTTACTTGAAACACGAGACTGGCAATCATCGTACTAACTTACTGATCACATGACTGCTATTTCTATGATGTGAAGCAGATGTGTAACATTTTCTAAACGTCACTGGAAGACATTTACATTTTTCACATGTTTAATATAAACATTTCGTTTTGTTATGTATTTTCTTTTACGTTTCTATTATTCTTTATATTAATATTGTTTTTATATTTATTTTTTTATTTGTTTTGTTTTTTTTATTTTTTGTTATTTTTATTTTTTTAAAACAATCTATATATTTTTTTTAAAACTTTTATTTTTTGCTTTGTTTTTTTTAAACATTATGTTTTGTACTATAAAAATTTATTTATATTGTTTATTTGCTTTTAAACTTATGTTTTACCTAAAAAATTATTCTTTTACGTTTATAAACTTTAAAAATTGCATTTACATACCCTAAAGCAGTAAATTCAGTAATCAGTTAATCAAACCAAATCCAACCACCCTCCTGTCCATTCGTGATCTATTGATCTATTGATTAATTGATCTATTGATCAGTCATATTTTGTATAAACATAACATAAAAATAAAGTTCTTTATACACTGTTCAACGAATATATGCTAACGTAGCATAGTTTTCCTATTATTAAGCTAACATAGCAACACCTGAACTAAGAATATAATGTACAAACGCAAACCTAGCATACCTTAAGCACGAATAATCAGCTAACATAACAAAAGTTCCACACTTAACAACAGGAAAGTAAACTAACATAACATACAAAAACGTAACCTATTCACAACTTTCTCAAGCATAACTCTAACAGATCAATGTTAATTTTACATTAACATTGTAATATTTAACAAAAATTTTCATAACCTTGTCTAATTATCATACAGACCCGAATATATTGCCAACGTAACAAATTTTTTACATTAATAAAAGCTAACAAAACATACCTATTCTCCTG
>JABUQX010120466.1:12500-19266 GCA_015478945.1 Trachelipus rathkii | reverse complement strand
TAAAATAATATATATATTAATATATATATATATATATTATATCAGGGTTGATTTTTTTATTTTTTCAGAAAAAAATCAATTTTGATTTTTTTTTTTGATTTATTGATTTTTTTGATTTTTCTGAATTTTAATTATTATTATTACTGACTCACGCAGAATATATATATTATATACTATATAATAATATATATATATATATATATAATATATATATTAATATATAATTATATATAATATATATAAAAGATATATATAATATATATATATATAAATATAATATATATTATATAATATATATAAAAACAGTAAGAAGACGGCAGAATCCTAATCAAGAGTGCCATTCAACCCATTAAAAATTAAAAGTATTAAGAATAATTTTAATAAAATTAATGTAATTATGATTATAATTATAGTTATAATTATAGGGCCTATCTAGACTGTCTCAATCAACCAACAATATGTTAATAATTTAAAAAGCCGCATTGCCCGTATAGAATGTCCCATCAATCTATTTTACTAAAAATAAGAATAATATTCCAGAAGCCCATGGGCCTATCAGACTTCACCAGTAACCATCAATAATTAAAATTAAGAATAATAAGAAGCTTTTTGCATTTAACCCTCTATATATGTCCAGTCAATCCATCAATATATAAGAATTAAATATTAAAGAACCGCTATATCCTATATAGACGTCCATCAAACCAATAAAATTAATATTAAAGAAGCTTCCCCTCTAGAATATCCAAGTCAACCCATAATAAATAATAAATAAAAATAAATAGTTAAGAAGCCGTAATGGGTCCTATCTAGACTGTCCAGTAACCAACAATAATTAAAATTAAAAATAATAATTAAAATCCGATTTGACCTTCTAGAATTCCAATTAAACTCATATATAAATATATAATAAACTTAAGAAAGCACATGGTCCTTTTTGAGACTTTCCTTTCAACAATAAAAATTACTAATAAGAAGAACCGCCACGCCCCACTAGAAGTTTCCCAGTCAACCATAATAAATATAAATAAGAATAAAACTTAGGAAGTCCGCATGGACCTATCTAGACTGTCTCATGTCAGACCAATAACAATTAATATTAAAAATACATAATTAAAGAAGCCACATTGAGTACCATCTTTGAATGTCAAATCAACCTCATAATAAATAAGAATAATACTTAAGAAAGCCGCATTATTATTTTTTAGACTTCCAGTCAACAATAATAAATTAATTAAGTGAGAACCGCTATGGCCCCTCTAATAACGTCCTAGTCAACCCATAAAAATTAAGAATAAGAATAATTTTGAATGAGAAATTAATGAAGTTAATGAAATATATTTATAATTAAAAAGCCACATGGCCTACCTGAATGTCCAGTCAACCAATTAAAAGTTAAAAATAAGAATAATAATCAGAAGCCGCATGGCCTATCTAGACTGTCCCGTCAACCACAACACATAATAATTAAGAATAAATTATTCTTAATTATTAAATTATGAAATTATTGAACAGTCTAATAGGCCCATGAGGCTTCTGAATTATTATTCTTATTATTAATTATATGAGTTGATGACATTCAGAGGCCAATGCACTTTTTAACATATTCTTATATTATTAATTATTGTTGGTTGATGGGACAATCTATAGGCCCATTGCCTCTAATTATAAATACAAATTCATTAATTACAGAATTAATTATTAAACAATTTTCTTAATTCTTTAATTTTATGGCGGTGACTTACATTCTAGAGGACCAATGCATCTTCTCAATATAATTTTATTGTTGACTGGGAAGCCTAAAAAGGACCATGTGGCTTCCTAAGTATTATTCCTTATTTATTATGAGTTGACCTGGACATTCTAGAGGGATCAATGTGCTAATTATTCATTTAATTATTAATTATATTGTTCACTGACAGTCATTTAGCCATCGGCTTCTTAAAAAAAAAAAAAAAAAAATAAAAAAAAAAAAAAAAAAAAAAAAAAAAAAGTATTATTTTTATTTATTATTTATTATGGCGTGACTGACTATCTAGAAAGGGCCAAGCGCTATACTTAATTATAATTTTAATTGGTGACTGGACAGTCTAAAAAGGACCATGCGCTTCTTAAGCTATTATTCTATTGTATGCAGTTGACTACATTCTAGAGGGTCAATTGCGGCGTCTTAATTATTATTTTTAATTATTAATTAAATAATATTATTATGTGACAAGGACAAGTCTAGACATCCTATGCGGCTTACTTAATATTATTCTTATTTATTATTATAGGTTTACTACATTCTAGAGGTGAAAATGCGGCTTCCTAATTATTAATTTTTATTGTGACTCGGACAGTCTAATAGGATCATGCGCTTCTTAAGATTATTACTTATTAAATTAGTCCCAAAAAGCTTCGTTAATTCTGAAATTAAAATTAAGAAGCTGCATTAACTTCTCTAGAATGTCCCAGTTCAACCATAATAAATAGAAGAAACTAAGAAGCCCGCGCATATCATAATAGCTACAACCATGCTTACAACAATAAAAATGATAATAAGAAAGCGCATTGGCCACTTTAGAATATCCCAGTCAACCCATTGATAAAAATAAATAATAATAATTTACTTAAAAGCCGCATGGACCTATCTAAACTGTCCCAGTCAACTACAAGAATAATATATTTAATTTATAAATTAAAAATAATAATTAAGAAACCGCAATGACGCCTCTAGAATGTCCCAGTCAACTTAAATAAATAATAATAATTACTTAAGAAAGCCGCATGTGTCCTTTTTTAGCTGTCTCAGTGAACCTTTCAGAAATTTTAGAAGTCAGAACCCATTTCAGCTCGCTACGCAGTCCCCTTCAACTCATAATAAAATATTCAAATAAGATAATAGAATAATACTTAATAGCTTAATGGCCTTTCTAGACTGTTCCAGTCAACCAATTATAATTAATATTATAAATAATAATTTAAGAAGCCGCACTGACCCCTCTAGAATGCACAGTCAACTCATATAATAAATAAAAGAATAATACTTAAGAACCGCATGGTCCTATAGACTGCCCCAGTCAACCAATAATAAATAAAATAATTAGAAGCCATTGCCCCCTAGAAGCCCCAAGTGAAGTAAATAATATGATAATAAATCAAAATGAGTGTATCGATTGCCACATGGCGCCTATTTAGAAACTTCACGCCTATCTTATCCTCAAGCCAAAATATCTATTTCCTCGTTTGCTTACGTTGCGCACCTCTCAACATTTATCTATGTCTTTATCTAATAAGGCTTGCCTAAAAATGCTAGACAATATTCAAATACTGCCTAACATCTATTATTATACGACATTATACAAAAAACAATATATAAATCAGTCTGTATGCATCTGGCATTAATTTCAATTTTTAACCTATCCCTAGCTCCTGGTTCAAAATCTTACACACGGAATGGAACAATAAAAACAGCAACACTAAAGAAATGTTACAACTACGGTTACAATGCCAATACGTTTGTAAAAAAAAAAAAATATATTAAAAATTAATTAATAAATAATATTTTTCATTTAATTTTTTTATTTTTATTAAGTTAATCACTTAAATATACAAATAAATCAAATAAATAAAGATCATAATTATCATAAATAAAAACACCAGAAAAAATCAAGGAAAATTCAATAAAATTCAACAAATCCTGAAAGAATTTATAAACATATCAAGTTTAAAAAACTCAATTGATTTCTTTAATTTATTTTTTTCGTGCCATCACCTGATAATATATATATATATGATAATAATATATATATATATATATAGTCATATTATATATAGTATATATATAGATATATAAATATATATATATATATATATCGCATGGAGAAGCGGGTTAGAACTATTAATTTGTCTAGAGGGCGACACTCTGCAATGTCTCGAACCTGGAGCGAGTGAAAAGTTTCTTGCTTTTATTATTCAAATTTCGTCGACAAGATTTGTTTGATTCAAGTCGACATGCTTGACTTTGGTTATTGCTCTGCTTAACCGAGGAGCACAACAGCGGAATCCATGTTGCCCCAGAGGTTCAAGCTCTCTTAACTAATATATATACTATATATTATATACTATAATATTAATATATATATATAAATATATATATATATATATAATATATATATATATATATATATATATATATATTAATATATAATATATATATTTAATAATATATATATTGTATAAAAACTTATTAACATTAAATACCTTATACTGTTTTTTTAACCTTATAACGCGGAGGCCCTGTGAACCAATCTGGTCCTATATATAAATTTTCTACAGCAATGGAACGGGAAATATTGAAACACTTTTATATTTTAGTATTATAATAAACATATGAATAAATCAATAACCTTATACATGAACCTATTTTAATTATTTTACCATATATATTTCCGATTCTAATATTATTACACCGAATTCTTAAATTACAAAAGTGAATATATTCTTCGGAGCGGAACAAGGAGCAGCTACACACAAAATCGTAAAATCTAAATTTCGATCAGAATCAGCAAATTAAACCAAGCAAATCTTCTTCAGTTAGAAAACTGAGCAGGAACAGCAGACATCAAATACTGATAAAAATATCCAAAAAGAGAGATAAACAGTTAAGCAACTATTGCAATTATTCTAACGCTTCACATAGTAATAAAACCTAATGTTAGTTTCTTATCTTTAAATGCACACTAAATTTCTTATTATTAAATGACACTTTACGCTTTAAATACAATAATTCTGTGACACAGTTTTACTTCTCTTTAAATTTAAGCAACCTATATAATTAATGTCTTGGCAACTTTTAAACTTATCTGTTCCGAAACTACACAATTAGTAATTATGTAAGAACTAGAACTGTCACTATCAAGGCTGATTTTAACATAAGTAAAGCACTTTACAGTTTGAAATCCTTTGAAAACTTTGTTCACTCACTTAAAGTATGTATTTGGTTGAATAATTTATATATCCGTCTGACCAAATTTCATCTCGTCTTGTGTTAGTAACCCTCACTTTGAGAACTGCCTGTGTATCGAGCGGCGACTTTACTGATTCCTGTGATCTGTAAGTCTAAGGTATCGGCCCAAGTTACTTTCCCTAAAACAATTATAAATATTTTATAATTCACAATCCTGCCAATAACGAAATTCTTATGAAAATAAATAACAACTTTAAATTTTACATCTACCGAATTAATCGGAATTTTCTTCTATTCTCTCGTATCTTTAAACGACTTAACCTATTCTTCAACAGTTTCCTTCCTTGTCTTTCCTTGATGAGATTCTGAGGCAATCTAGTTTGCTCAGACTATTTTTCATCGACTTACCTTTGCATAGACTTAGTTGGTTGCCATATCTTACATTTCTCCCTTTCCAAGTTTTGAACCCAAAACTTAAAAAGAACGGAAAAGGAAAAAAAAAATTCTTTCCTCAATACCAATCCTCCGCATGTTATTTAGCGACTATGCAAAGTAGAACCTAGTATTCAAATTATTAACATTTGACATCAATTTTCAACATATAATATAAATCGTAATAACAATAACAATTTTACCAACGTACCTTTGATAATTAATCCTGTTTCTCTTTAAATCCCTTCTCAAACCCACCTTTACGAGCTCTTTCCTCCCTTATTTCTTCTTTAACTTTTTCCAAAGCTTTCTTCATTTCGTCCCATTGTTCTTTCTTTTTATCCTTTTCCATCTGAAGCCTTTCTTCATTTTTATCCTGTTTATTTCTTTCCGAGACTTCATCACACCTATCCTTCCTCCAATTTCCTCTCAATGGGCAATCCCTTCCAAAATGCGTAATGGCTCTACAAACAACACAGCGCTTGTGAAAGCCCCATTTATTGAGTGGGTTCAACTTCTTATTCCCTTCCATGCTGCGAAAAAACACAAAAATATTAAACAATGAATAATTAATCAAGGGTTGCGGTCACCAAACCTACGTTGTCACCATTGTAACAAAAAAAAAAAAACCTGTTCGATCGTTATTTCTGAAATCTGTTTATTTATAAACTTTATTAAATACTTATACTGTTTTTTTTAACCTTATAATTATTAACCTGATAACGCGGAGGCCCTGCGAACCAATCTGGTCCTATATATCAATTTTCTACAGCAATGGAACGGGAAATATTGAAACAATTTTACATTTTAGTATTATAATAAACATATGAATAAATCAATAACCTTATACATTAACCTATTTTAAATTATTTTAACCATATATATTTCCTATTCTAAATTATTACACCGAATTACTTAAATTTACAAAAGGAATAATATTCTTCGGAGCGGGAACAAGGAGCAGCGTACACACAAATCGTAAATCTAATTTTCGCATCAGATCAGCAAATTAAACCAAGGCAAATCTTCTTCGTTAGAAACTGAGGCAGGAACAGCAGACATCAATACTTGTAAAATATCCAAAAAGAGAGATAAACAGTTAAGCAACTATTGGCAATTTTACGCTCACATAGTAATAAACCAATGTTAACTTTTTTTAAATGACACTTAAAATTTCTTATTTTTAAATGACACTTTTATGTTTAAATAAATAATTTGTGACAGTTTTCCTTTCTTAAATTTTAAGCACCTTATAATAATGTCTTGGCAACTTTAAAACTTATCTGTCCGAAACTGACACAATTTAGTAAATAAGTAAGAACTAAGAACGTCACTATTCAAGGTTGATTTTTAAACAAAGTAAAGCACTTACAGTTTGTAATC
>JABUQX010120466.1:2500-5000 GCA_015478945.1 Trachelipus rathkii | reverse complement strand
ATATATATATATATAATAATAATAATATAATAATAATAATAATAATAATAATAATATATAATAATAATAATAATAAAAAAAATAAAAATAAAAATTAAATAATAATAATAATATATAATAATGTAATCGATTGGCGTGCATTGAAGTTACGCTTGGGTGGGCAAGAGGTTGTATATGTATATATATATATATATATATATACTAACTATATATATATATATATATATATATATATATATATATAACCTATATATATATATATAACTGAAAACTCTTTAACTGCAATACGTCCTTATTTATTTGAAGGAAAAATTTAATTTTTCACGTCCTTTTGAATAAAGCTATGTTTATTTATGTGTATTATATGCATAAGATTGACTCAAAGCCTGACATAGGCCTACCAGAATTTTTAAATAATTATTTTAATTATATAAAGGTAAACAACACTTAATTAATAAAAATGTTACATATTATTAAAATTCAATAAAGCACAACACCTTCACTGCCTCTATTCCAAAACTTAACTCAGCAAATATATGGTAAACATTTATGTTCACTCTGTCCACCATAAGTGAAAATATCGTACATTGATAGATAGATAGATAGATAGTTAGATAGAAAAATAGATAGATAGATAGATAGATAGATAGATAGATAGATAGATAGATAGATAGATAGATAGATAGATAGAGAGAGAGAGAGAGAGAGAGAGAGAGAGAGAGAGAGAGAGAGAGAGAGAGAGAGAGAGAGAGAGAGAGAGAGAGAGAGATTCAAAAATCTTTTTTTCAAATTATTTCGTACGATTTCACTGGGTGAGCGAAAGTTTCGTACTCGCGAAATTTGCTTATTTTTTCGCTCAACAGCAAGGTATGACGCTTGGCTTTTTCCTATATATATTTTATATGAAATATGAAGATCTACCCGTACGCCCACCGCTTTCCAATTTACTCTTAGGAACAGAGTAGGAAGGAAAATTTCCAAATGAATTTAATTATTATAATTGTTATTACTAAAGTAGTTGATTTTCTTTAAATTTATTTTATAAATCAGTTGCTTTTTTACACTTTAATTTGCACACCCTTACTATTAAGTCTTTAAAAGAAGATAAAATGTGTTAGTAGTTGGACTTTTACATGTATACTGGTTATGTTATATATGTATATATATGTATATATATATATATATATATATATATATATATATATATATCTCTTGAATCTGAACATAATATTAGTATGGAATACTTCAAGTATATATATATATATATATATATATATGCTCAATAATATATAATATATATATATAATAATATTATGTAATATATGTAATAATATGTATGTATGTAATAATATGTATGTTGTAATATGTATATATATGCTAATAATAATATAATAATAATAATAATATGTAATATATATATATATATGTTTAATAAAATTTATAATAATAATAATATGTATATATATATATATATATAGCTATAATAACTAATAATAATAATAATAATAATAATAATATAATAATATATATAATAATGTAATAATAATATATATATATATATATGTAATAATATGTAATATGGAAATAATAATAATAACAATAATATGTAATAATATATAATAATAATATAATAATAATAATAATAATAACTATAATATGTATGTATATATGTATAATAATAACAATATAATAATATATATATATATATATCATATATATATATATATATATAGGCCAGCCTCTAAAAGACAATCCATATCTCAAAACTACAGTAGCTACAGGGAAAAGAATACATTCTTGGAATCCTGGTAAAATTTTACCGAGGAAACTGTAAAAAAAAAAAAAATTAATCATCTCATAAACTACAATAGCTACAGGAAAAGGAATACATTTTGGGAACCTGGGAAAAAATTAACTTAGGAAATTCTAAAAAAAAAAAAAATGGTAAACATAAAAATTGCCTATTTTTGGAGGAGCTCGAGCCGGCGGGGACATAGTATATATATATATATATATATATATATATATATGCTATATATATATATATATATATATATATATATATATATATATATATATATATATATTTATATATAACTATCTATACTATCTATCTATCAATGTACGATATTTTCACTTATGGTGGACAGAGTAAACATAAATGTTTACCATATATTTGCTGAGTTAAGTTTTGGAATAGAGACAGTGAAGGTGTTGTGCTTTATTGAATTTTAATAATATGTAACATTTTTATTAATTAAGTGTTGTTTACCTTTATATAATTAAAATAATTATTTAAAAATTCTGGTAGGCCTATGTCAGGCTTTGAGTCAATCTTATGCATATAATACACATAAATAAACATAGCTTTATTCAAAAGGACGTGAAAAAATAAATTTTTCTTCAAATAAAAAAAGATATATTAGATAGAGAGTTTTTTTTATATATATATATATATATATATATATATATATATATATATATATATATATATATATAT
>JABUQX010120465.1:17500-23416 GCA_015478945.1 Trachelipus rathkii | reverse complement strand
TTTTAGAATATAATAATACTTTATATATGTTTACGCCATTTTATGCTATGGTAAATAAGCTTTATACGCTGATTCCATATATAATTGGTTTTCTGTAAGTGTCGTACTTTTTCGAGATATATCTGTGGCCCACAGTCTGAAGTTTCCCCTGTTAGTTTTGTTTTACATTTACTGTTATGGTTTGTAATTTTTTATTTTAAATAGAATTTATATATATATATATATAACTATATATTATATATATATATATAATATATATTATATATAATATATATTATATAATATATATATAATATATATTATATTAATATATTATATTATATATATATATATATATATTTTATATATATATATATATATATATATATATATATATATATAATATAAGGTAATAATGGCGATAGGTAAATCTGCCTAATAGATAGATAGATGCTTGGGAAAGGGGGGGGGGTGGCGTCTAAACAATATTCCTCATCCACGCCTTCCCCATTACAACTTTTGGGTTGACAGTTTAGGTGATAGGGTTGGTGCTTGTAAGACTTAGCCGACAACCTGCTCCAGTGTCCGATCTTCATTTTCCATTAATTTCTGCAAAAGTTACAAACTTTTTATTAATTTCAACTTTGGTAAACACCATCTTTCTTTTTCAAGACCTCGCATCTTGTTCTTGACCGAAACTCAGGTATTTGAAAGCTCTGACAGGAAAACCCTACTCTCTCTCTCTCTCTCTCTCTCTCTCTCTCTCTCTCTCTCTCTCCTCTCTCTCTCTCCTCTCCTCCTCTCTCTTCTTCTCTCTCTCTCTCTCTCTCTCTCTCAATAAATCAAAGGGGAATGTTGTGCATATGTGTGCAACGGCGTGATTTGTTCTCGGATTTCTACTTTGTAATCTCTCTTTATTTTTGTCGTAACTCTTGTGACTATCCATAGAGCACATTTTTTCTTCTGCTCTTAAATATTATAAAGATAAAAGAGGCAGAAAAAATATTAAAATTAATGAAACGTGAATTAAAACATTGACGATTTGTTATTGAGGAACAAATATCAATATATTGACGAAAAAAAATCAGGATCATTTTTCGATAAGTATCGAGAAGATATCAATATCGATATATAAACATGTATCGATACTCTTTCGGTATCCCAAATGCCATTTCGTGGAGATTGAAATGAAGAGTTTCTTCTGAACACCAACGTAGGAAGGGTGTGTAATTGTGTAGCTTGCTTTTTGATCTGTGTTGTGGATTATTTAAATTGGAGTCGATTTAGTGATTTAAAAATTAACAATTGAATTATGAAAACATTGATTCGAAGTGGTCAATTTGATGCTAATTTTTTTGTTCATTGTCTTAGGAGAGTTATCTCTCCTGATAAGCATCATGCGATACCTCTTTATATACCCATACAAAGGTAACTTATTTACGGCTATTAGTTTTAATTCTTTTAGATTATCAAATTTCTTTAATTTTATGCAATTTAAGTTTTAAATGAATCTCTCTCTCTCTCTCTCTCTCTCTCTCTCTCTCTCTCTCTCTCTCTCTCTCTCTCCTCTCTCTCTCTCTCTCTCTCTTCTCTCTCTCTCTCTCTCTCCTGTCTCTCTCTCTCTCTCTCTCTCTCTCTCTCTCTCTCTCTCTCAGATATAATAGTCAGTCAAACAAGAAATGGAAACAAACAAGTTATATTGCCAGAAGCAATAGCGGTATAGAATTATAGATGGACAAACGAGATATAAAAATTTTCTCCATCGATTAAATCTGAATTCAAGGAAGCCACCATATTGAAAGGTGGAAAGATGAAATTAAAACTGCAGAAGTAAATTGGCAAGCAAAAGCTTAACCTAACCTAACCTAACCAACCTGACATAATCTAACCTAACCTACCAAAATAAAAATAAATAAATCTAGCACAAAAATGCCAAATAAAGAATACATTTTAATTTCCTTTTCCCCCCCCCCCCCAAAAAAAAACTATATTGAAATAATATTAAAAACAATTTAAACATATTAAATATAACCATAATATTATATAATATATATATATATATATATATATATATATATATATATATATATATATATATATATATATTATATATAATATATATTATATATATAATGTATATATATATATATATATATAAATATATATATATATATAATATATATATATATATATATATGGTTTTAAAATTAAAGATAATTATTTACCATTAAGAAAGAACTATTGTTGAGAAAATATCCTTTTTCCGTTTCATGACCCCATAGATATCTTAGTTAAAAATGAGCTTACTTGGATAATTTACGGTTTATGTATTTTTAAATTGCATTTTCATTATTTTCAATAAATAATGAAGGAATAAAAATTTTCTAAATTGAATATTTTTCTCATTATTTCAGAATGTAGATTTTTTTTCTTCTTAATTTGGAAAGTAGGATAGTTAACTGAGGTTAGATTTCCAGGAAAATTAAAAAAAAAATGCTAAATCTGTCATTTTCTTATTTTCCTCAGGAAAAAAAAACTTTTAACAAATGAACCATAAAAAAAATATCCTAGTAAGCTCATTTTTGACTAGTAATTAATGGAAACAAAAAAAATGCAATAGTCCACATTTAATGTAATGAAACACGCTACGCACTCAACACTTTATTGTGTCTTATGACTTTTATCTCCGTACCTCAAAATTAATTTTATTCAAATCATTCAGGAGAATTTTTATAATCCCTTCAAATTTTGCAAAGTGTAGTGTTTGATAAAATATATGCAAGATTGTTTTATGAAGTTTTTTTTACTGTATAGTAAACAACATTAAAGTTATTTGATTCTTTTCCTTTAAAACTTGCTACATAAAGTCAACTTTCGTTTTATTCTTTAGATAAGAAATGTAAGGATCCATTTAGGGCTTAGTATATTGTATCTAAGGAGGTGAATTACCTTCGATCACTTTTGTTAACTTTTCCTAGCCGCACTTGAGCTTTGGATTTATAAATTTAATTTTTGTAATTAAAAATGTCAAACTTTGGAAGGAATAAGTAATATTTGGTGGATGAATTTCATATTAAATATTTCATATTGCAACTTTTTCTAGTGGAATCCGATAATACTTTCGTTACTTCTCACGGCCAAGGGCTTATATAAGTGAGACTTCTCATAATTAGTTAACGTAAGCGATCAATATATATATATATATATATATATATAATATATATATATATATATATATATATATATATACTATAATATTATATATATATATATATATATACTATATTATATATATATATATATATATATATATATAATATATATATATATATATAATATATATATATATATATATAATATATATATATATATATATATATATATAATATATATATATATATATTAGCAAGTGCATTATAGCTATGATGTTGAAAAAATATAAATATATTATATTTATATGTATGTATATAATATGATATATAATATAATATATATATATAATATATTATATATTATATATTATATATATATATATATATAATATATATATATATATATTATATATTATATATAATATATTATGTACCGTATGTACTATATATATATATATATATATATATATATATATATATATTTTACACGAAAATAAATAAATATTATGCGTGCATAATTTGATTATATATATAATATATATATTCTATTTCATATATATGAGTCGCGAGTAAAGAAGTAGACCCAGCCTGCAAATCTTATTATAAATAAAGTTAACCAAAATATTTGATATGGAATTTAAAATATAATGAATTTAAGTTATAAGCGATACCTTTTCATTTAAAATGATAGGCGAGTTTTGAACATTAATATTATTTTAGGTTAAATCACTTAAATGAACGTCTTTAGAACCAAAGACGCAACATTTTTACTCTTTACAGTGCTAACTAGTTGGCGCTCTTCCTAGTGTATGCATTATCAACACATCAGTAGCATATGAGAGCCTGAACTTGTGAACCCGGTACAAGCCGAAAAATTCTAAACAATGCACACTACACATAATTAAGCAATTCAAGTTGTTGTCCATCTTTGCGCAGGGCTTAGCCAATGAGTTGTGGTTAGATATTGCAATTTAAGCAGTTTCTGGAAACTGGTGAATACACTAGAAGACCAGGATCTGGAAAAGCTCGAACAAAATGACCACTTCATCGTATTGAGGCCTTTGCGTAGCTGCTGCTTCACCTGTGTGCAACAGCAAAAGCAGCTCTTTAACGTACGCGGGGTGGTTGTTAGTGAATGAACAGTTATTCGAGGACTGCGGGTGAGGAACTTGATACCGTATCGACCAGCAAACGGGATATAATTTAGTACAGCTCATCAATAATCACAACTTTGTTTTACACATGAGCTCGTGAAATGGCCGTTGGGACAATAGCGGCCCGTTCTATTATTGGATAAGACCAGAATTTGTCTCCATAGTAAAGATGGAAAAGAAAGGGTCTACCCAAGACCCGGAGAGTGGTTTGCGCAGGAATATAGAAGAATGAGTCAGCTGCGGCGCAAGTTCCTGCAAGGTCTGGGGCGGTATTTCGTTAGAAGGTAAAACTGACCTGGTGTTGTTCATTGTTGGGCCGAATGATGGACTTCGCAGAAATAGTCTTGTGACAACCCGTCGGACATCGAGCATATTGTACCTTACACCGGTTTTGTCGGCGAGGATTCTGTGTTAATGCCAGGCCACACATCTCGCACATTATAATACTTCAGTACATCGAGCACGTCGATATTTCGGTCAAGCGGTGGCAGCATACAATACTGACATGAACCCCACTGAACATTTATGGGACGAACTGAGGAGAACTATTTGTGCAAGAATTTCTGCTTTTGGTTTATTATGGGACCTTAAGATAGTGATCGAAGAAGGATGGGGAGTATTCCGGAAGATTTTATTTTAGATCCATGAGAAGCCGAATGGAAGTTATCAGGGTACGAAGGGGTCGGGGTGGGTACAAAGTTATTAAGGAAAAAATTTCTGTCATTATAACCTTGATATCTTTTTTGAAATTCAAATTTCATTAGCTCCCTTTTACCCTTCACTTCCTCACTTTCCATTCCTACCCTTGTAATCGGTTAGAAAGGTAATTGTACAACCAGAAAGGTAATTGTATTACCATTAAAATTTCCACATTTTAAAACATATTTTTTGTGCAATAAAATTTCATCTTAAAATAGTTAATGTCATTCAATATAAAATATGTGAGGTCATCGAGTCTAAATTCTTTCTCTTTGCTTATCTTAAAAAGAGCCGTTGATAAGATATAGCTTGGATTATCTTCTATTTCTCTTATTCACTTCGTAATTTTTTTTAATTTATCAAATAATTTTCATTAAATTTACATTCAATTAATTTACAAGTTTCTCTATTTGAGCTTTCAGAGACCGGCTCAGTATGAAAGAAAGCAGCTTTTAATACAAAATATTAATATTTCTATTTTCGTTTTGAACTTTTATTCTACTACTACTACTACTACTACTACTACTACTACTACTACTACTACTACTACTACTACTACTACTACTACCACCACTACTACTACTACTGTTGTTGTTGTTGCTGCATTTACATTATAGTTTGAGTATTACGAATTATTAAAAAAAGTTTGTGTTGATATGGGGGTCAAAAATGCAAAGGGATTCCGAGGCATGCATGAGTATTTTTAAGGTATAAATAAGTAGTAGTAGTGGGACCCAAACCCACCTACAACTATAGATAGAAACTCTGTTGTGGATGAAGATGATTGAAAGAAATAGGTAAATAATTTGAAAAATGGGGGAAAAGGAAGACTTAATTAAAGATTACTTATGCGACAAGGTCACATACTAGTGCTGCCTCTCTCTCTCTCTCTCTCTCTCTCTCTCTCTCTCTCTCTCTCTCTCTCTCTGGCC
>JABUQX010120465.1:7500-10000 GCA_015478945.1 Trachelipus rathkii | reverse complement strand
TAATAATAATAATAATAATAATAATAATAATAATAATAATAATGTGAAATTGCAAATTTACAGATGAGAGAGATTTGATAAAGTATTACCTGTATTCAGAGATGGGCAATGGGCATCCATACAAAAAAAATTGTTTAAGAGATACCGATACCTCGATACAGGTATTAGATCAGCGATAATTAGCGATATCGATACATTGATACTTTGTTACTTTCTTAAGCCATACCAATACCGATACATGTATCCAGATCTTTTTAAAATTTTGAAGTTACTAATTGTTATACAGTATACACTAAGCCTTCAAAATAATGACTACAATAGGGATTAGGACAGCGTCTATTCCTTATACAGTTGGGTTTTTAATTAATTATTATATGTGGAATGAACTTAATGTTATTAATATCACAGAACACGAAGAAAAATTTCGAATATTTGTTTGATTAAAAAATTCCAAATTCTTGAAAAATTTCCTCTTGATTAGCGGCAAACCGGTTGGGTATACAAAACAGTGTTCTAAATTAAATAAAACAAACAAAATATTTGCATCTCCCACTATATTATATGCTCCAAAAATTTTATATTGATCGGATGAGTAATAAAAAAGTTAGTGATTTTTACTTTTAAGAAAAAATATATTTAAAAAAAGTGAAAAATTGCGATAACTTTTTCATTATTCATTCAATATCAATAAAATTTTCGACTACTGACAGGAGGACTTTCTGTGATAGAGACAGAAAGAAAACAATTTTATACGCTATAATAGATTGATCTGATGTAAGTAGAGAGAGAGAGAGAGAGAGAGAGAGAGAGAGAGAGAGAGAGAGAGAGAGAGAGAGAGAGAGAGAGAGAGAGAGAGAGAGAGAGAGAGATAGAGAGAGAGAGAGAGAGAGAGAGAGAGAGAGATAGAGAGAGAGAGAGAGAGAGAGAGAGAGAGAGAGAGAGAGAGAGAGAGAGAGAGAGAGAGAGAGAGAGAGAGTGTGAAAGAGAGGGAGAGAGAGAGAGAGAGAGAGAGAGAGAGAGAGAGAGAGAGAGAGAGAGAGAGAGAGAGAGAGAGAGAGAGAGAGAGAGAGAGAGAGAGAGAGAGAGAGAGAGAGAGAGAGAGAGAGAGAGAGAGAGAGAGAGAGAGAGAGAGAGAGAGAGAGAGAGAGAGAGAGAGAGAGAGAGAGAGAGAGAGAGAGTTTAATATTCAAAATTCCCTAAACTGTAATTAATTATTAGGGAAAATCTCCTAAGATCGGTAATTTTTTTTGTGTTCATAATACATTGTTCCATCTATATGAGCGCTTTAAACGAGCTCATTGATCTATTCAACTGGCGTTTGGCGTTTGCTCGGTATCAGAAGTGCTAAACTTTAAGCGCTCGTATAAAAGAGACTTCAAGGTAAACGAAACCGAGGCTCGAACCTAGATTTATATACTTTGTAGCACACACGAGAGAGCGAGGGCCGGGTCGGGTCGGGCCGGGCCGGGCCTCGATCCTCGAACGAGAGAAAACTCAGTAAACCTACTGAGCTACCGGGAACTAACTATTATTATTATTATTATTATTATTATTATTATTATTATTATTATTATTATTATTATTATTATTATTATTATTATTATTATTATTATTATTATTATGATTATGATTATGATTATTATTATTATTATTATTATTATTATTATTATTATTAATTTAGGTGAACATCAACCCAAGCTACAGATCAGGTGAATTAAAATATTGTTTAAATAAAGTATCCGTGAAGGGTATCGTGTGTGCCTCCAAATTCAAAACATCGGAGTAAGATTCTCTTTTTTTATGTTAATTTTGATTTTATTAAATTATTAATTACTATTGCTTTTATTAAAAGAATCTTAATTTAATATAATTCAATTTAGTTAATATATGTTACTTTTAAATATAATATAATATTATATTGGTAAAAAATTTAATATGAAATTTATAAGAAATTTATAATTTTTAAGGGCGTTGGAAATTTAAAATAAAATAAATAGATAAATAAATAAATTATATAAAAAAAAAACACACACACACACAAAAATGTGTTTTGAAATGGAAACAAACAAAAATAAAAAATAATAATAGTAATAATTTAAGTTTAAATTTTCGTAAGATAAGTTAAATTTAAATTACTTAATTGACAAGTTGCGGAGAATTATTTGTTTATTTCAAATTATTTTAATTTGAAATATATTTTTTATTTATAAAAAAATATGATATTTCAAATTAAATATAGAATATTTATAAATTTCAACATGGACATAATTACACTTGCTTCTAAATTGCTTGTTAAATGGTTGTCAGCAATTTGTTTTGATTTAATTGTTTTTTTCTTTTTAAATAAAAGTTAGGTTAAGTTCTACTATGTATCGGAGAAATAATTTATCCATGTTTTGTTGTTGTATTAATAGGATGTTGTTATTATTTATTACTTAGTTATTACAAAATGTTGAACGAAATTGCTCCTGACCTCTCGTCGTCTTCACCAGGTCAACTG
>JABUQX010120464.1:0-26738 GCA_015478945.1 Trachelipus rathkii | reverse complement strand
TGTGAGATGGTATGAGATCTCTAGGACTAGGAGGAAGATAACATCGTTCTGTTTTTTTGTTAGTCCATAATTTAGTCATTTTTAACGATAATTTGTTGTGTTGTTTATTGGGAACGTTTGTGAAGAATTAGCGTGGGGACAAAGACTGTCGACGATTTCTTTCAGTATCGCAGGTTGATACGAATAGAACCGAGTCTTGTGGTAATATCATCTGAGCATGATGGAGTGCTAGGGAGAGAAGCCATATTTTTTGTTAGCCATAGGAGTCTTGAGAGAAAGATGAAAGAGCTAATTGGAATTTGTTGTGGATGTAGGTGGTTCGTTCGATGTAACAATCAGTGAGATATTCTGTGAAGATTCCTTTTTGAGGTGATCCGGATGAGCATAGGTAAGCGTAAACGAGATCTTGAAACGCTGCATGGAAGCGTAAGCTACTCGAAAGCCGTGGTTGGTAATGGTGAAAGCTTGGTCAGCGGCTGGCGGGTCCGCCCATTTGCGTATTAGGTAAGTGCGGTAAGTAGTAAAGGAAAACTGTGAACAGAAGACGCGGTAGCAGATGGTATTTGGTTCGCAACGATGTCAATGTGGTAGTTTGAAAATTTGTAGAGATGAGATTTCTAATTGTGGTCGGCTGGTGGGCTTGTATGAGAGAATTTTGTCAAAAGGATGAAGATTGTTCCAGAGGCTCACTAAAGTCTGATTTACGATCTGAAGGCAGAAATTTCTTCTTGTTTAATTCTTATGCTCTTGATTCTGGTGGAATGATGCACAAGTATTAATTACTTTGGTAAGTATGCTGGTCTTCGTCGATAAGCAGATTGGGGTAAGATGTAGAAGTTTCAACCTATTTTAAAGATAATGCTGAAGAGGGATACTGGCGGAGTGCGTAGATAATCTTGTCTTGATTATACTTCATCAGTTTCTTGGAAATTAGACATTAGCAGAGGACATTTGACCAGGGTCCACTGTCACGTAAGCAATCGGAGAAGTGTCTGCTAGGCATTTTGGTCTTCTCGTCTAATTTGCATTGTAGCAGAAAGGTTTCATTGAGACAAAGAGAGCGTTGCTGAGTCAGTGTTTTATAGTATTAAGTAATATATATTATAATATGTATATTAACATATATATATATATAGTTATATATATGTATATATATAATATATTATTATTATATTTATTTATATATATTATATTTATATTATAGATAATACATATTTATATATATATATTATGTAATTTTATTATATATTAGTTATATGTTATGATATATTATAATATTATAGTATTATTATATATATATATATAGTATATATTTTAATATATTATATATATATATATATATATTATAAATATTATTATATATAATATTAATATTTATATTATATGTATATATATATATATATATATAATATTTTATATTTATATATATATATATATAATTATTTATATTATATTATATATATAAGTATACTATATATCATATTACTATATATATATATATATATATATATATTTATATTTATATATTATATTATATATATATATATATATATTATATATATATCTATTATATATATATGTTATATATAAATAATTACTTATTATATAATATATATATTTATATTATGATATCTATATATAATAAATATATTATATATATATATATATATATATATATAGTATTATTAATATATTACTATTATATAAAATGATCATCAGCAACGGCAAATTTTGGTTCTCAATGTATAGACCTTTCTAAATGCTTACATTGAGGAGAATGTCAATATCGTATTGCTCTACATTTTCCGGATTGCTTAGGTGAGTTGGACGCTGATATGTTCTGGCTATAGCTCTATTTAAGTAAATGAGAGATAAAATGATTAAATACGCCTCCGATTATACTCTGGATACCTGCGAAGGCCTATATAAGAATTTTTGATTTCTTCATCAGTTTCTTAGAAATAGAGCTATGCAGGCCAAATTTGACAGCGTCACCTGTCACCTTAAGAATCGGAAAAAGTGTTGCCTACGTTGTTTCTCGTCTAATGTAATAGCATTGTATGATAAGGGTATACATTGAGAACCAATAGTAGCGTTGCGTGATGATACTTTATAATATAATATTATATACTATATATAGTATATTATTATAATATATTTATTTATATATATTATATATATAATTATTATATTATAATATTATATATTTATATATATATATTTATTATATTTCATAATACTATATATATAGTATATATGTTATTATATAAGTATATAGTATATAGTATTATATATATATATATATATATATATAGTATTTATGTAATATATATATATATATATTATATATATTAATATATATAATATATATATATATATATTATATATTATATATATAATGATATAAAGTGATCATCACCCAAGCGGCATTTTTGGTCTCAATGTAATTTTCTACATGCGATTACATTGACGAGAATGTGGACATATCGAGCATGACACTTTTCCGGATTGCTTAGGTGACAGTGGGCAGCTGTATATTGCCTGCTATAGCTCTTTCAAGAAACTGATGACGAATAAAACAATGATTCCATACGCCTCGGCGTTATACTGAAGAAGGAAAATGCGGAGGCGTATGTATTATTGTTTGATTTTTCATCAAGTTTTTGAAATAGAGCTATAGCAGGCAATTTGAGGTCCATGTCACCTAAGGCATCGGAAAAAGTGTTGCTACGATATTGTCATCTCGTTAATGTATGCCTTGTTAGAAAGGTATAATTGAGAAAAGATGCCGTTGCATGATGATCACTTTATATATATATATATATATATATTATAAATATATGTATATATATCGTAATATAACTATATATATATTATCTTATATTTTATACTATATATTATATATATATATATTATTATATTAAGTTATATATAATATATATATATATATTATTGATAGTATATTATAATATATTATATTATATATATATTTATATATATATATTATATATTTATATAATATATATATATATATACTATATAATATATATATATATATATATATTATATATATATATATATATTATATATTATTATATGATATTATATATATTTATAAATATATATCTATTATATATATATTATTATTATTATATTTATATATATATATGATATATTATTATAATAATTTTTTATATTATTATAATACTATATATATATATATATTTATTATATATAAATCATATCTTTTATTGAATTTATTTAATAAAAAAATAATCTTCTTATAATAAATGCAAGTGCAAAGATATGATTTTCATATATATATATATATATATATTAATATATATTATATAATATATTATATGATTATATATATATATTTATATATATATTTATATATAATTATATAGGTATAATTATATATATATATTATAGTATTATTTATATATATACTAATATATATTATAATAATATGTTTATATATAATTTATATTTATATAGTTATATATATATATATATATATTAATTAATATAATATATATATCTATATTATTTATTATATATATCTTAATATATTATATATATATTATATGTATAATAATAATATAATATGATGTATAATATGGTAAGTATATGTTATATTAAGTTGTTTATATAGAAGTGTATATATTTAGTATAATATATATTAGATTATATATTATATATTATATATGATATATTATATATTATAAATATATTATATATATTATTTAGATATTATAAAAGTGATTCAACAACGGCATCTTTTGGTTCTCAATGTAATTCAGTTTCTACAATGCTTCATTAGAGCGAGAAGACATATCCGTATGCAGACTTAGTATTCGGTGATATGCTTAGGTGACGATGGAAGCTGTCAAATTGCCTGTATAGCTCTCTTCAAGAAAATGATGAATGAAATGCAACATATTTTCTCATGTATTTACTCTTCAGGATAACTGGGAATTGCGATATGTAATATTGTTTGATTTCTTCATCAGTTCTTGAAATAAGAGCTATATGCAGGCAATTTGAGGGAGCGTCCATGTCACTAGCATCCGGAAAAAGTGTCTGGCTAAGATATTGTCTTTCGTCTACTGGGTAGATGCATTGATAGAAAGGTATAACATTGAGAACCAGAAAAGATGCCGTGCGATAGATACTTTTATATATATAATATTATATAATTATATATATACATTATATATATAATATAATATATAATTATATATATATATATATAATTATAACTTATATTTTATGCTTATATGATATATATATATATATATATTATATATATACTAATATATATAATGGTATATATATTATATATATAAGGGTGATTCAATAATAGAAGAAGTATATATAGTATAGTTATAGTAATAGTATTATAAAGTGATTAAGATATCAATATAACGATTATAATATAAGCTTATATTAATATATAGATATCAAAGTATAATTATTAGATATATTAGTATATTAGTTACCTATAAAAAAAAAGAATACTACAAAACATATATAAATATATATAAAGTGATCAGTTTAAGGGTCCTCAGAACTGGTGACTTTCTAAGTAGAGTTTAAGTCAGTGGAGAGCAATATCCGTAGAGACACTTGTAAAAAGTGATACTACATCGAACGTTAATATACCCTTTTTTTTTACTTTAGACGATGAAGAAATCAAAAATATACATACGCTCCGCAGTTATCCTGAAGAGGATATGGGAGGCGTATGTAATAATGTTTGATTATTCATACAGTTTCTTGAATATGAGCTAATAGCAGGCAATATATGAAAGCGTCCACTTCACTAAGCAATCGAAAAAGATGTCCTGGCTACGATATTGTTTCTCGTCTAATGTAATAGATTGGTAGACAGGTATACCATTGAGAACCAAAAGATACGTTGCTGTGATGCAATTTAATATATTATATATATAATATATAATATATTATATAAGATAGATATATATATATTATATTATAATATATATTATTTAATATATTATATATATTCTATATATTAATATTTATATATATAGATTATATCTATATCCATACTATATATATATATATATATATATTTATATACTATATATTACTATATATAATATTATCTCATTATATTATACTATATTTATATTATATAATATATCTTATATATATATATATATATATATATATCATATATTTATATATATATACTATATTAATAGTAATAATATTATTACTATATATATAATATTATAAGAGTATAATATATATAGAATCGCTTAAGGTATCTAATTATGAGACTATATTATATCTAATTTAATAATATAGATACTGTATGTATAGTATATATCGATATAATATATTTTATATTATATTGTATATATATTATACAATATTTAATATATAAAAATATATCTACTTTGAGAGACAGACTATTATATTTTGCACTTGCATTTATTATGAAGAAGAATTAATTTTTTTTTTAAAAATGACTGCTACTCGAAGTGGCAGGCATTAAAGAGGATGACTAGACTTAAAGAAAACGATTATTTTTGCTCGAGAAGTAACCAATTGCCACTAGATTGCTAAGATTTAAAAGGGAATCAAGTTGAAATTTACGTCGGCGGCTTATCATACTGTCGATAAGATTATATATATAATATATAATATATATATATAATTTATATATTTATTTATTATTATATATATTATATATGATATATAATTATTTATTATATATATATAATATTTATATATTTATATAATGTATAATATAATTATATATAATTTATAAGGTATATATTAATATAATATACTATATATCTATATCTATTCTATATTTATATATATATATATATATCTATATATATAAGTCACTACCAACCCAACACTAATATATATATATATCTTAACTATGTATTAATAATAGTATTTAAAGTGTGCTATTTTTCAATATTTTGGGTCTAAGGCAAGTAGGCGTTCAACTTGCTACAAAGCCCGCACTGCTTCCAATATGGTATTAAAGGAAGCACGGACTAGTATGCTGCCTGAAGAGTTTCTTATGTCAAAATGCAGAATATTATTCGCTGATGGGTCTGATAAGGTCTGCTGTAGAATCGAAATGGAAAGGTTTTGGGCCATAACCATCTGGTGTTAAGCTTCTCTTGATGATCGACTGTGAATCTGTTATAATTGTTGTGAAGTTAACGTTTGAAGGTATGGAAGTGTATGTTGCTTTGGAAGGGCTCATACTATAGATCCTTCTAGACAAGTCTAGTTTTTTCTATCTACAAGCCATATTGATGGAACTATATCTTATTAGGATGAAATTTATGCTTCATCAGAGAGTAGGGGAACATTTTAAACAAAATAAGGATAATCTTCTGTAATTTGCATAGCATCTCCAGAGGAACTATTTGAAGGTAAGCCTGAACTCTGTGGAGGGGTAAAAGTTGTTTAATTGTTTCTTTTTCTTTGGAGGTGTCATCATATTGAAGAGCAATTGTAACGCGAGAAGATCTAGGTGAAGTTAATGATTCACACTTATTTCCAATAAATATGAATCCGTTTTACTGAAGAAGGTGGAGAACCTTGGTTTGAGAATGAAATTATCACGTTGTTTTAAGTAAGAGAAGATAAGACATCGTCCGAGATAATGTAAAAAACAACCGGGAGATCCTTGAAGATTGAATTCTCACAATCTTTGAGTGTAGCTCCCGCGTTTTAACTCAACGGCGATGATAAACAACTCCTCGAAGAGACCACAAGGTATGATTGACATAGCGGTTTTTTCTAAATTGGCGGGAGAATTGGGAAGCTGATGATAACGAACTTTGTGAGATCCATTTTTTGAGAATATGCTGAGTGAATGCAGGCGTTGGGAAGACATTTGAATATGCAGATTCGGATATCTTCATGTTTGGTAATATTAATTAGACGATGATCTGAATCCAGGGTATCCATGTCTGGTGCTTAAGGCCGAGGTGAAAGGAGATGCCATGAATAGTTACTTGGTCGATGGATCCGACACTTTGAGGAGAGATAAGTAATGACTGACGTTTGTTGTCTTATTTTAATGCGATAACAATGGAAGAGACGTAGTAGCTCTTCCAAACAGGGTGAAAGTTACCAGTAACATGTAATGCCGGAGACCATTAGTTTTAACAACAATGTCGATCGATGAAAGTAAGGATGGAAACTCTTGCAGGACTGACGTTATATCTGTATTTTCAACTTGCAGTTGAGCGTGTAGAGACAGAATTTCCATGGAAATAATTTTAAAAGGTGCCAGAAAAGTAGTGTAGTTATCTCGAAGTGTTTGCTGACCACAATCTATTAGAAGATTAAAATGGTGAAGATAGTCTATGCCTACGATGGGAATGGTAATATCCGCTACAATAAATGTCCAGGTGAATTCTCTTTTTAGCTTAGGGATGGTAATGCATTTCACCACTTCTCCATAACACTTGATAGGCGAACCGTTAGCTGCGAAACAAATGGTATTCGAAAGTGTAGCGTCATGTTTGAAACCAATGAAATGGCAGCTACAGATAGATGCTCCGGTGTCAAGTAAAAATTTTGTTATAGTCCCAAATATGTTGATGTCTATAGTAAGCTGCAAGTTGAACATAGCACAAATGTCAACTCGCTCTAATGGCTTTCCGCTGGAGTGGGTGAAGAAGATATGGAAGCAGACATAGAATTTGGGAGAATATTTAATCCAGGTTTGTTTGACCAAGTGCACCAAAATTTGCAACTTTTTGAACAGGGTCTATAATAGATATGTCCTCTGCAGAGTTTTGGCTTTTGATTTTGATGAAAAAGTGCAAGACCTAAATGGGTCGTGGTTTAAGCTTTTACTAAAAGAGAAGCGGTTGCTACTGCTGGAGAAGAAGATACAGCCATAACTGAGGCATTGACAAGATCTCCTAGTTGTTGAAGAGTGAGTGTTTTATTGGCTGCTAAGGCGGTTCAAACATAGCTGGGTAGGGTTTTTAAAAATTGCATCCGCATTATGTCTTCACCTATGTTTAGTTTACTTGCTTGGCGAATCATATCTTGTAGGTAAATTGAAGGTTTGCCACCAGATGTTTGTTTGGATAGATCATTCAAAAGCTCGACTTTTGACTTCTCATAAGTACTGATGACTGCTGTTTTAAAACGATCGTAATCTTCTGCATCAAGCTCAGTTTGTGAGATTCTGTCCAACATTTTGAACTGACAAAGTTGTGAATTGTTACTCTGTGAAAGACTTCAATCACTTTATACAAGTTTACTGACTTGGACTTCCACAGAAAAATGGCATTGCAGAATCGAAGATTTATTATCTTGGCACTTAATTTTTAAATTTGAGATTTTTTTTAATATTTAACCCTTACCTTAACTATCTATATTTAAGATTTTGAAGAAATAAAAAGTCAGTGGAACAAAGAGAAATTTCTCCCATTGACAATGATACTTTACTAGCTACTGTTTATGTTGATCCTATCACAGGTAGGCTTAGCTGAGAGATCAAAACAAAATAGCTAAATCTGCACTTTGCACGGTAGCCATTTGTATTAAAGGGTTGGCAAGATTCAAGAAGAAAAAGGACTACATTGGAAGTGAATTGATAAGCGTGAAAATATCAGGCTATCCCATTACTAGTTCTAAGTCATTCTTCAGAACTCGGAATAATAATATAAGATTCTAGATATTGAAAAGCTTGTCGAGCGTCGAGCTGGCTCAAAACAGTATTGATCTTAAACTCATCTGATAAACTATATATAATTTAGCAATTTCTTTGCTGCAGCTGAAGTAGTTGAAAAAATTGATATAACTTGAAGCTTAAATTAGAAGAGGATCGAGAGTACCACCGATGAAGAAGCTGCAATTGCTTTAATGCCTACATCCACGCGCTGCGTTACGGTTATATTTTGTATTCAATCTATAAATCAGACTAAGAGGAAATGAAAAGGAATGTGAATAGATCCAATACTCAAGAGACATACAACTTGATTAATGTTATAAAATATAGTTCATTACAGGTGTAGTCTTGTGGGCAAAATTTGGCCCACGCTGATTTTAACCATGACTTGCTTTTCTGACGCCGGTTGTTTCATGAGGGTATATTTTACCTGCCTTGAGTTTTTTTTGGCGTGACTTGACCTTTTTTTTTCTAGCCAAGTTTTTTACAACTGAGCTTGACTTTTTTTGGCTTTGCTTTTTGGACTTTACATTTTTTCGGCCCTCTTGTTTCATGGGTATTTGCAGCCGGGGATATTTTATTTGGCAGACCCTAATTTGTTGGAACCCTAAGTTTTTTTGGCAACATGCCTCAATTTTAGCCCTTCGAAGAAAGTGCGCCAGTTATGCGTCAGCACCGTGTGTAACGGTATTACCCTATTTAGCCCATAATTTTTTTCGACCGTGGGCATTTTTTGCCCACGGTAATTATTGGTTAACTTTGGGGCTTAGCCTTTTTGATGTCTTAACCTTGACGAAATTTTCCACCAACCTTTGGTATTCCATGGTCAATTTGGGGCCCAGGTGATTTTAAGGCTACCTTTGTCTTCCATGGTCATTTTGGCACGGAATTTTGGTTACCTTTGGTCTTCCATGGGTCATTTTTTGCCGACGGTAATTTAATAATAAAAAAGTGCCATGGGTCAATTTGGGTCACGTTCTTTGATTCTTTGGGGCTTAGCCCTAATTTTTTGGTGTCTTTACCTTGTTTTGACCATGATATTTTGACCTTAACCTTACCATATACAATCGGTATTTTTTTTGGCCACGGTTTTTGGGCTTCCTTTAGGGGCTAGCCCTATTTTTTGCGTTTTACTTCGTTTGAACAGATTTGTTCCTTACTATGCATAGTATGGGTATTTGACCGCCTGAATTGATGGTTTGGATGGTTAATCAGTAGAAGTACATAGTGAATGTTCAGTAGTGATTCTATTGAGTTATTGATGAGTGCAGGTGAGTGAGGTGAGTGAGTGAGTGCCAATGAAGTGGCATGAGTGAAGTGGAGTGCAATGATGTGCAAGTGAGTGCACTAGTGCCAAGTGAGTGGCACATAGTGCAAACATGAGTGCACTTTTTTTGAAGCTTTCTAAGCTCTGTGTACGCGCTGCAGGGTAGATATATAGGGCTGATATGTGGGTTGTCTGCATCCTAGGGTAATAGTTACAGTCGTGGAGATTTGGCATTGGTGTAACATTACAGTGTTGCTAGATGCGTCTGACTATGTAGTTAGCGTCTTTTTGAACAATTATAACAAGGACGATATATATTAAGGTTCACGAGTTGAGACAGGGCTGCAAAGCGTTTCGAGTGAGTGCCAGGTCCGCAGGTGAGCCTGCTGGAAACCCGCAGCGTGCGGCAGCCGCAGGCGCAATAATTAACGATCGAGCAGCGCGTGCGCCCGCAGGCAGCGAATATTTCGGTATCAACGCAGAGCCGGCGTGGACCGAGGCCGCATAAACCACCGCGTAAAGACGAGAGTGCGTCAGAGACGCAATAATTACCCGGTGCGTACTCTTTTCTGGTATCGTGAAAACATTCTCAAAACCTCAAGGAACGTTATACTAGAATTTCATTTTTAAAAATAATGATCGACAAATTCTTTAAAAAGTATACTGTTTGATACTTAATCGTAAGTAGTAATTCAATTAGAGGTGTTTTACGTAACCTGGGGAGTTAGGTATGCTTTTGTTTTTAGCTGCTTTATGCTTTCTCTCTGTACTTGCTTTCAATTTGCTTAATATGTTTAATATCTGTTCTGTTTGTTTGATGTGTTTTTCTGTGCTTGTCTGAGACAGTTATTATAACTTAAATGCAGTAATAGTAATAATAGAGGTGTTACTAGGGGATTGTAGCTTTGTTTTACTGCTTTAAAACTGCTCAGGTAGCCAGAATGAACTTCACTGCTTTATGCTTTAAATTTTGCTTTACTTGTTTTTTTCTCTTTAACTGTTTATAACCTTCTCGGCTTTACTGGATTTACTATAAAATCATAACCTTAAAGCGTAATCATAAATCCATAGAGGTGTTAATAGGGGATTAGTAGTTTTGTTTTACTGGGCTTTACTGGGCTTTACTACTGCTTTTTGCTTTACTTTCTTTACTGCTCTAATCTTGCTTTACTGTTTTAACTCTCGCTTTATCTGTTTTAACTATCATGTTTTAACTGTTTTAACTACGCTTTACTGTTTAAATCATATTTTTACATAATTTCGTTTTCTTTTATATTTTTTATTTGTTTATTCTTTTTATTTATTATTTCTAATTTTTTATTATTGTTTTATACTTTTTTATTTTAATTTTGTATGTAAATATAAATCACAGAAGTTTGGTATATACATATTTAATTTTATAAAATTGTACGAATTTTATTAATCTTTTTATATATACGAGTTTTTTAAGGGAAGTAAAATCGGGTGTATTTTATTTAAAGCATTTATTAGCTATAAGAAACATAAATCGATTGCATCATTTTTACAATCAATATATTTAAAATTTATTAAACATACATTATTAAAAAATAAATACTGATAAATAACAAATAGCCACATAAATTGAATATAAGGGTTGAATGGGTTAAGACATAGTTTTTACAAGCTTAATTATTTTCTAAAAAGAACGGTATATAAGATTTCATATAATTTATAAGTTAAGAATAATTAATGTGACAGTTTCTTTTTGGCTCTGTAAAGGAATCCATGTCTGTTGAGGTTGATTGAGAGGCATGTTTGAATATAGAGGCAGGTATTTTCCAACTTCCAAGGAGTTTCATTATCGTTAATAGCAAACACGCTAAAAAGCGAGGTTATTTTAAACACTGATTTTATTATGCTTTCATTCATTTTATAATTAAAGTACGGTTGCGTATCTGTCAATTTCAATGAGCTGAGAATGCTCCAGATAAAGCAATACAGTGATGGGTGATTGGTAGAATCGAACAAAAGAGAGATTATAGTCCTAGGGTGACTTTCTCTAAAATGTATCAATGATAGGCGTTACCAGCTGTGAAAGGTTGAGTAGACAAGGGTATAGAATTTATTCTTGGTTATTAATTCAGAGATCTAAACTGTCCCAGCTATCATTAATGATAAAGTATGGGTATTAAGTCGTAAATAGGTGAGTACTAGAGAATAGGTCTCCGTTGTACTAACATTTCTAACACGTCGTGAGCCAGTCCATTCCATTAAATGATACCTGTCCGAAGTGTGAATTTATAAGGTGACTTTTATAATTGGATAGGTTCATGTCCCAATCCCTTATTATTACTTTTTCTGTGTGTATTTCCGTTCACATGTTCTGGGAATTTGGGATCTGATATTTGAGTGAAATTAAATATTCTTGGTTTAATCTCTATAGGGACTTGTGCGGTAGTTTTTCAAAGTGAATTTCAATTTCAAAATGTAGCTGTGGTGTAAATTTCTTTTTAACATAAGAGATTAAGCATCAAAGTTTGAAAACAGGTTCTGGACATACAGCAGTAGTAGTAGGTTTACTTTTTTATTTTAAAGGAATTTAGGATTTGATCGTGATAAATGATTTTAGTATCTACGATGGTAGATGGAGTCTTCTTGAGGAGATCTTCGCATTTAATCGACTGCCTCCGATTCTAGTTGTGTATTCCTCGAATTGCGTGGAACCATTTGATGTGCTCCCCATTTTTGGATAAATCACTCATTTGGTATTAATTGTGATCCATCGTCTGAATCAATTTAACAAATGTTTATTATTAGCTTCATAAGGATAATTAGCGTGATGCACTTATGAGGTGCGTTAGATAGACTTATACTGAGTGAAAATGTATAATAGGAATCTCTGATTCTGTTATACTATGGTATCATCTAGGGGAAAAGAAATTTCCCCTGTACATCAGTTTTGTCAATTCGTTTTTTACGATATAAACAATTAGAGGGGTCTAGGTATTCCTCTAGAATTGCGTGGAACCATTTGATGTCTAGAGGAAATCTGTATTGGTATTGCAGATGCAGAGTGATTAATACTGATAAAAGTTGGCTCGCTTAACGCTTCTGTTGTGAGGTGCATTGAGGAGATAATTCTCCTTACAGCAAGTAGACTAAAGGTGAAGAATGCATTTGGCAACTGTAGCGAGCTCTGCCGTATAATGACTTTTCATGAACCTTACTTTATACAACATTGTATCCACCTTATCCGTTGGAAGTTCCGAATTGCGAAATGATCTCTAGGTAATACTTTTTGGTTTTTTCCGCTTGTTTTTCTAGCAATTCCAGTGATTCATCTCTAGTGGACTGAATGTACGATGTTTTCACTCTTCATCATCCATATCACTTGAAACATCGCTATAGTCTTTTATATTGGGTCGATCGTGGATGATCTGCTGCATGCAGTGTCACGATTAGGTATCTTTTCTTCAATGACTTTTTCTAGCTTAATTCCCGCGCTTTCGGGAAGTGAGGCATTGCACTTCTCCGATGAAGATTGGCAAAAATCCACAAGACATCGCTGCTGAATTGTTCGATCCTAGAATAGCCTTTCTTTCGTCCATTATTAAGGAAGTATTTTCTTATACTATATTTCCGTGAGGTATGTTATGATGAAAAATATATCTGACTACATCTTCTATGTTCCATTATCTGTTTACTGCTCTGTTTCTTTCAATAATGAATTTGCATACACAATGTCACGTGTGATAAGGGAAATAGGATTTCTGTCTACATCTTTATTGCTCGCGTACAGAGTCAATTTGATGTATTCAGAGTAATATGAACTTAGGGAATGTTGATATAATTTCTCCTCCTTTGGGAATATACTATCTTATAAAGGGCTTAGTATATACATATTGATGATCAATTTATCTTTTGTATTCATAGCCTTAATGGAATTGAGCATTCGATGGGGTACAATGGTATGATGCAGTACTTCGATTGCTTATCATTTTGATTCATAGTGGAGGTCATGCGGTTTTCCTACAAGATACAGTATAGATCTTCAACATAAGTAGGGATATCTGAAAGTATTAATAGAGATCAGTTTTAAGGAACTATGTTTACTTTGCATGGGAATGTTCGCAGAAAAAACATGTCCGTCTCGTAGGTTTACAATGTTACTTTTGAACTTAAGATATTAATTCTTATTAATAAGGTAGGGCACTTATCCGTTTGTTAACCAAGTCCACTTCACATAATATCATATTCAAGGAAGTTTAAATGATAAAAGCAGGCCTGGATTTAAATAAGACGGCGCAAAAAAAATTTTCATGAAGTATTTTTAGTAGCAATGTGGTGGCGGTCATTCATCTTAATATTGGCATTGTAGTTCTTTCAGGAACGAGTATTACGTTGTAATTTGTTTAAACATTTATATTTGTAACAGTCATCCAGATGTTGTGAGGAAATTTTTATGTCGTATTTAAGTATATATTCACATAATGACTTTCGTATCTCTCTTTCAGTTGTATAGGATTCATTAGCCCAGTTGTAAAATCCGAGAGTTTATATAGGATGTAAATCCAATGGGCTGAGAAGGGAGTTTATAAAGTTGATTACATTCTGATTTAAATGACAACTGAATTAATGATTCTTAGACTATATGCTTTTATAATAACTATTAACTTGGGCTAGGATTCGCCGCTTTACAGTTGCTGTTTTTTTCTTTAACTATCTCGTAGCTAATATATTTTTTCAATTATAATTCATGATTTAGGGTTGACTACTTTTGTATTATCTGTTATAAATCGCCTTTTATTTTTCACCCATTTAATCTTAGAAATATACTTAGAACTAACGATGAATGGTTGGATATGCTCCTTTAAAAATTCCGTTGTCACGGATACTATCTTTTCTATGCGTTTTGCTAGTCACTCATTCATAGATGTTTACATTATTACTGAAGTTATCTTTTATTTTGTTTTTTTACCATATGTGTCATACGTGCTCATTTTTGACATTTCTAAAGGAGGTGACTTTATAGTTCTATGGTAGATCTGTTATAAGAATTATTATTTCTTTTATATCATATATTTAAGTAATTTTTATTATATTTTTATATGATGGCGTTCTTTAATAAAACAATTTGAGAAAGAATTATTGCCGCTTGTTCACGGAATGTTTGCTGATATAGTTATACATATCGCAGAGCAGTCTGAAACTCTCGCTTGAATTCCTTCTGAGAATTGTCCAAATGTTAGGTGTTTCAGTCTCGTTCTTATAATTTACAATAAGCTGCAACTGTATGATGTTTTATCTTATTACTTGGTCAACTACAAAGTATCTAGAAGTATCAGTATATGTAAAAGTTATAATATTCAGAAAACTTTCATTATAAGATATATTAATCATTCAGATATTAGACTGCATATTGCTATCGAGTGCGGAGATAGTGGTTGATGTAGAGATTTTTTTTCTTACAGGTTATATGGTCAGAGTAAATCTCTTCAGACCCTCCAAATATCTTTTAATCTTTTTATCATATATTGGAGGATAGCTTAAGGCGAAGTGTGCCAAATATTTGGTTCAATTGGAGTAATCTTATGCAACTACGGCTCCTTGCTGATGGGTGTGTCTACTGCCCGTGTATAGCGTTTCGTATATATATTATTATATTATAGTATAGATATTATATATTATATATATAATATTGTATATAATATATATAATAATTATATATATTATATATATATATATATTATAGTAGTATATATATATATATGACGAAATGGCTAAAGTTAAAAAGGGGTTAAAGAAAAGGTCCTTAAAATAACATTATTATATTTGATAATCAATATTACAAATAAATAATATAATATATCGAATAATTACGATTTATTTGGCAACTTAGTTATTGATTGGGGCTTTTTTAACTGGTTACACGTTTAAATTTATCTGACCGTAAGATGCCTGAGGGATTGATGGTTTGGTGTAGTGGGAGTATTATTAAGTTGACTAATGGTTGTATTTAAGATTAAACTTTGGGAATTAATAGTCTGGAAGTTCTATGTTTGATATATTCATCCTTTACGGGCTTTATTCCAGTTGTGAGGATCAGCTATCAATCCACAATATATGACTTTAACTATTATCTTCAATTCGATCTTGTCCTGGCTTATTCATGTTTTGGTCTTTTAAAATATTATTAGCTATTCTGATTTTACGCCTCAGATGGTGCTCTCCTAATTTTTTAAATTTATCTTCATTTTCACTTAGTTTTACCTTCATAGGTATATTTAAGTCTCGTTGCGGGATACGTAGGGAGATGTAGGTGGCAAAGTTTAAGATTATAATTTTGTATGGTCCTGGTATAGGATGGCGTTTCTCATTGGATGTTATGTCTGAATTTAATATGCTGTTTTTTCTCATATGTTGTTATTGTTTCAATTTAAGGATATATAAGCTAGGAGTAAGAGGCTGCTTGAAAGTATGAAATGTTACATATAAGGATTCTGTTGGTGAGACTGTTGTGCTGCATGTGAAGAGGTGTAATGACATCCATTGGGCTGTAATAATCGTGCGTGTATGGGGGTTGTGAATGATGAATGTGATTGTGGATTATGGCAGTGTGGTCATAATGGCCTATTGAAGTTCTGATATGCCGTTGTTCATTCTTGTCTGATCCATGAGCTCCAATCTTCTTATCTCATACTCACGTTCTTTCGCCTTTTCGTTAACTTCTCTCTCTGTCGCCTTCTTGATAGCTTTTCTTTGGGCTGCTTCTCTGGTAGCTTCCCTTCCTGCTACTTCTTTTGCAGCTTTTCTTTCTTCTTTTCGTCTTACGGTCTCGGCGGCTCTTTCTTCTGCCTTGAAGTCCTTTCTTTATAAGATTAAACAGCCTTCTCACATGGGATGAATTTTCATCTACAAGTTTACGTTTTTCAGATCGGGTTAAACTTTTAATTTTTTATAAGAGGTAATTACTTTGCTAGAGCACTCCTTATTCAGGTATGTATACAGTTTCTATCGCATGAGGGAGAATGTTGGTGCGGAGCACATCTCTGTGGTGTTTGGTGAAGTTCACACATCAAATAACCATGGGGGATTGAAGTAACCTCTTTATATACTTTTAGTCTCCTTTGAAGGGGGAACATTTGAGTTGCCAATAATTATTGCCTAGTTCTTCTCTGTCAGCACAGTAAATATGGTGTGTTTTAAGAAACCTTCGCATATGCTTGTTTGATGAAATATTTGCGTTATGTAAAAACAAGAGTATTAGATGGTGAAGAATAAACTGTGACGCGTTTCTGCATTTCAAATTCAATTTGTGCATTACATTTTAATCCCAAATATTTTGTGAAAATGTTATTGTTCAGCGATCTAATATCGTATATGCTTTCATGAATAGGATCACATCTTTTTTTTAAATTTTTCCTGATACTTAGCATATTATTTTTACAGGGGTTTGCTCAAATATGCTTTCTTTAATATTTATAATAGAAGGTTTTACAAATGTGGCCAGTACAAGACATGTAGCCCGGATTCGGAAGTAATTTCTCCATCCTGCCGTAGTAGATAATGAATAGATGAGTTTATGTAGTTGTAGCAGTATATAGTGTTTAAATAAAATTCGTACGAATTTATTAAATATAATGTTATATAAATAACTCTGTGTGTTTTTATTTTACATTCATAAAATAAAGTATTAAAAAAATAAAAGAAAAATAATACAAGTATAAAACAAAAATAAAATTAAAGAACAACTACTAAAAATATATGGTTAAAAAGAATTATGATACTAAGAGAACCAGAGAGTTAAGCCGTAAGCGAGAGTTAGCAGTAAGCAGAGAGTTAAAGCATAAGCGCAGTTAAAGCAGTAGAGTGAGTTAATAGCAGTAAGCAGTAAACATAACGCAAATACTAGGTAAACTTATGATTTTTAGCTGATTATGCTATTTAAGGGTATGTATGTATGAGTTAAGCAGAAGGAGAGAGTTTAAACGAGTAAAAAGTTAAAGAACTAACGCAGAAGTTAAGCAGTAAAAGCGAAAGTTAAAGCGTAAAACATGAGTTAAAGCAGATAAAATGAGTTAGCAGTAAAGCATGTAAAACAAAAGCATAATCTATCCCTAGGTAAATCTATGATTTAACTGATTTACTGTTAAGGTTATGTAATGTATTGATTAAAAGCAGTAACGGATGAGTTAAAACAGTATAAGCAATAGTTTTAAAGCAGTAGAGCACGAGTTAAAGCAGTAAACAGAGAGTTAAAACAGTAAAGAGTAAAACAAGCATAAACTAATACACCATTGTACGACTATATTGATTTACTGATTTTACTGGATTTAAGGTATGTAAGTACTTGTTTTTAATAATTTCGTATCAATTGTGTAAATGAATGATCATATATATATGAAAAGAATTCTTTGAAAGTTTACATGATATATACTTTTTTCGTTGCAGGTAATATTGCTGTTGGGGGCACGCGGCGGCGGGTACGCGGTGGTATGGCGCCTGCGGGCGCACGCGGCGGGCGGGAACCCGGAAATATTGCGCCTGCGGAGCATGCGCGGTGGTAATATTGGCGCTGGGTATGGTAGTGCGGCGTGGGTTTGCGGAGGGGCTGATGCGGACCGGACTCGGATCTAAACGTTTGGAGTGTTCGTCAACTGTGTTAGCAACTGCTTAGATAATATTCATCGTGTATAAAGTGTTAAAAAATATAACGCTCATGTAGGATTCCTAAATTGTAATGTACACATTCGATTCCATACTTATTACTAGGGGTGACACCATATTAGGCTATTCTATGCTGGGAGCTGAAAGGCTGAAAAGTGGATCCCGTTGGGATTATGTGGGCAGCTCACTTGCACTATGTGGCCTCCTGGCATCAATTGCATACACTTGGATATTGGAATACATTGGCACTCACTTGGCAACTCACCTGGCATCCAACTGAGCATTATACTATAATCATAGAAGACTATAAGACTACATGCTAGGTATTCTTACGTGTGATTGGGACCATCAAAGCATCAAGTTAGCGTGGGTGCAAAATATGAGCATGGTAATGGAAGGTTAGCTGAGAATATCGTGGGTCAACAAGGATAAGACGTCAAAAAATGGGCTAAGCCTAAGGAGCCAAAAATTACCGTGGCAAATGCCCTTTGTATATGGTCAAAGTTAGGTTAAATATATTGGTCAAACGGTAAAGAACAAAAATGGTAAGCCAGGAGTTAAAATTACCGTGCAATGAGCATGGAATAAAAGCGGGAGGTATGTGAAATTACGTGGGCAAATAATGGACCCCATGGAAAACAAGGTACCAAAATTTCGTGGGAAAATTGCCCATGGAAGACCAAAGGGTAGTAAAATTACAGTGCTCAATTGACCATGGAGACAAAGGGTTGGGTCGAATATATGGTAAACAGGTAAACGAAGTCAAAAGGGCTAAGCCCCTAAGGAAGATCAAAAATTACCGTGGGCATAAATTGCCAGGTCGAAAAAAATTAGGGGGGATAAAATAGGGGGGGTATAAGTACACGGGTTTTGCTGACCAAGTTTGGCGACTTTCTTTCGAAGGGGCTAAAATTAGGGTTGAAAAAAATTAGGGTTGCCAAATATTAGGGTTGCCAAAAAAGGGGGGGCCAAAATGAACCATGAAGATCAAAGAGGTGGCCGAAAAAAGGTAAGTCAAAAAAGGTCAAAGGCAAAAAGGTCAAGGGTAGGTAAAAAAATTTTTTTTTGGGCATAAAAAAACGGTCAAGGTCGGATCAAGGTCAGCGCCAAGCGTCAAGGGAGGTAAAATAGATCAGGAAAACCTGGCGGAGAAAAGGTCAGGATGGTAAGAATTACGTAGGAAAGATTCATTGCCAACGGTGGTCCAATCGTTAGCCTAGTAGCTGACACAGCATGTAAAGTTTTTATATGTAAGACTTAAGTAATGATACGCATTCATTTATAATTCATTTAACATATATATAAAAATATGTATCTATAATATTATTTATATTAAATTATAGATTTATTATTATTATATATATATATATATTATCTTTATATATATAATCTCGATATTAAGAAAGTAGGAATAAATAAACGTGTTATTTAATATATAGATATGTGTAGTATTGTTAAAAATGTAAAAATAATTATCATAATTTTTACATTATATATAATAATTATGTATTATTATTATTTTATATATATATTTATATATATAACTATTATATTATATAATTTAAGTATATTATATTTGGCTATATGTCTTGATATATTATATAAACTTTCATGAAAATATTAAATAAATATATTTAGGATATAATATCTAAATTATAGTATATATATATTTATTTATATATATATAATTATATATATTTATTATATATATATTAGATATATCTATATATTATAATATATATAGTAGTTACCATGGGGTTTGGCAATTAAGCCTAACGCGAAACGATCGATAACGGGGGAGTTAATCCTCGGCGAAGTTAATACGGTGTAATTTGTCTTCCCCGTTCGCGACGAAAAAACGCAGGTTTTAATTTCGAAATATAAAAAAAAATAAATAAAATAATAAATAATAATTAATTAATTAATTAATTATTAATGAAATATCGTTCTATAAAGTAATAATTAATTAATTAATTAGAATTAATTCTTAAATTATGAAAATAAATTAATAATAAATAAAAAAAATTAAAAAGAAAATTTATTAAATTAAAAAAAATAAATAAAAGAAAATGATAAAAATAAGAATTAAAAGCTACAATTTTCTTTCTAAATATTATTTTCGTATAAGGTCCCAAGGCTTTGTAGTAAGCAGACCGCACCGCACGATAGCACCTCACTTAAGTAAGGCTAGAGTATGCCTACTGGTATCCTCTCTCACTTGACACCCACGGGGATGACGTACACTCGTCGTAGACGAGGTTACGTGGAGTGCACCATATGGTGGGGGGGTGTAGCCCAACCTGAGGATATTGAAGTAGAGGGAATAGTGGGGTCCTTTATAAGGTATCACATATATATGGAGTTAATCGCGTACAGCATTCAAAGAGGGGGGCTCGCCAGCCAACCTGAGATATTGACGTAGAAGGGGAAACTTGGTATACACCTTCATTAAGGTTACCATCATATATGCGAGTTAACTAACAGTACCCAAAGAGGGGGGTCTCCGCAAAATGAAATAGATAGAAGAGGATGAAATTGGAGATAGTATGAGAGAGGATGGTTGTAGGAACGGATGGATCGGATCCGGACGTCGGTGCTGGTCGGTGGGTGGCTGATTTAGTATATTTGTATATATAAATATTGGTATAAAAAATATGTTTATGATACCGTAGATTTCTTCCTATTGATTGGAAAGAGTTTTTTTTTTTTTTTTTTTTTTTTATTGGTTTTAGTTTATTTTTGTAGGATGCTTTTTGTGTGCGGTGTGTTTGTGTGTGTGTGTGTGTGGTGTGTGTGAGTGTGTGGATTGAGTAAACGTGTAATTTTTTAAACCATGAGCTTGTGTGTGTTTGTTTGTGCGAGCGACTGATAGAATGACAGTAAAGTAGTGTGGGGGTGGCGCAGGGGGGTTTTCTAGATTTGCTAAGGTTTCGCGGTGCGTGTATCACGATTGTGGATTCATCTCTCTAACTCCTCAACTAAATTTTATTATTGTCTGAGTCCGGTGGCCAGGGATTCTTTTTCAATAAACTTATATTTACTATAAAACTTTTTCTATAATTTCGTTCAATGGTGTGGTCTGTGATATATAACTAAATACTCTGTAAGTCTTGAGAATCATGTGAATCTCCTATTTCGATGTTTCTGTGGCTTAATTTTCTCCCTACTCTATCATTTATATTGTGTTCTCTACTCTCCTAATGGACAGATTTTAAATTTTTTTGACTATCTTTACTACTTTCATGGGACTTCGCTCGCTTGTCAGGGATGGAGAATGGCACAGGTGTGAAGGATGAGAGTCGTGGAAGTTACTGTTCTTCCATAAATGCTAGATCTCTATTACGGGGATTCAACGTACACCACCTGAGTGGTTGGGTGATTTCAACACTGATGCAGGCGGGGAGGAGGCAAACATGATCAGTTTCTCAACGATCTGAGTAAATTAGGAACATACACATATACCCAGTCGTCCTAACAATTCTTGAATACGCTTGACTTATGTTTACCACTACTCTAAAATTACATTCACATTTTCTCATTTTTAGACCACAATTTGTAGCTCTTAATTAAACATTTATCTCCAGCAGTCCACATGCCCTAAACGTAATTCTGCATCCGGGAGTCGCCCAGTTGGGGGAAATGCGTTGTTTTTTGGCTAACTACTCTTGGAATGAATCTGCTTATGATCCGGGATGCCTCGGTCAGCGCTGAAAAGGGTGGGGGCCGTAATCACCGATGGGATGAGCAGGTTCATCTTTTCAACTAAATTTTTTTCCCCAAAATCCATGGTTTCGGATGAAGCTTGTTCCCGCGCCATTAAGGAGAGAGACAGTTTGCGTAATCCGGGCTGGAAAATCTCGTTCTCGGCTATCACTCTACTAATTTTTATTTTGCCTCGATCGTTGCGGGATATCTATTCGACAAGCTTAAGCGATTCACTAAAAGAAGGTCCGAACAATGCTTGGATGTAATACCTACAGATAAATTTCTGGGGCCCGTTACAAACTCTCTCACACTTTTGTAAATTGCCTTTCCCTGTAGTTCCTCTGAGGTTTGATTGCTAATCACTATTCGCTTCCACTGCCTCTTTTTGCATTAATCTTTAACTATTTTGACTCCATTTACCTCTCCCAATAATAGAAAAAAAAACTTAATCTACTGTAAGTGCTTTTGTGCATTGCGGACCACTAAGCTCTGCCAGTGATAAAGATTGCAAAATTTGTAGTTTATATTTTTTTCGATGAAGATTGCTGCCTTCTATTAATGTGAAGGAAGATCAGAGGCCCTTCTATGTGTGAAAGTGATAATAACCACAGAAAACAACTGATACTCAATGATTGGTTTCTCAACAGATATTTTCAACGTTAACAATAGGTACTAGCATTTTCTTGAGGTAGTACTACTAGCCACTTCAAATATTTAACTTTAAGCATATGTAATAACCACATACCTCTCCTGAACACTCTGATTTAAGAGATAAGGGGAGGATTCGATTTTAGCTCGGGGCTGGTCCAGTTTTAGTCCCAAACGGAAAATGAACATAATTTTCTTAATTTTTAGCCATTTTTGACCAAATAAAAACCAACAGCAGTTTTTTTTGACGTCTAAGCGTCGTTTTCGGATGTTTTTTTTCTGTGTCTGTAGTGATTTCTTTCGTATTTTCATTTTTTAAAAACATGTTTTTGACATTTTTAGATTCAAGTTCTACAATTTTTTTTTGAAATGACTTCAAACTTGAACTATAATACAAAGATAGGTTTTATTACCTAAAGAACGCATAACACGAAATATTGATTTTTGACCCCAGATTCCCGCAATGGTCGAATTTCAAATCCTCCTTTTTTTGTTTTTGAAAATGAAAAATTGCCAAAATTGTCAAAAATTGCCAAAATTTTATTCCGATCAACATGAAATTTTTAGGGGATTTGTAATCGGGGAAGATACACATTTTGTATTTAGATAAGTATTTTGATATATGCAATAGTTTTGCCTCTGGACATGGAACAAATTTTCAACAAAAAAAACATTTTTTGAAAATTTCAAAGAAATTTTTTTTGAGTATTCAAAAATATAATCTAAATAAAAAAAGATTTAAATAAAAAATTTGATGTTGATAGGAAGAGCAGAAAAAAAAATTTATCTCCATATTTCACTTTTCCAAAAAAAAATTGTTTTTTGGTCAAAAGTGGCTGAAAATTAAATTTTTTTTTCTCCATTTCCAGTATGGGGCTAAAACTGAACCAGCCCCAAGCAAAAATTGAACCCCCCCCTTAATTAATAACGGACATCACACTCTATCTCTTCTTCCAATTTCTTTTATCCTCAACAATATCTTCACTTCTGAATCATGACACACTGAAGATGAACCTAGATTTTTTATGAAGAAAAGTTGAAAAAATTTCAAAGAAGAAAATTTTTTCAATTTATATATAAAAAAAAATTGTCGAAATTCAAAAAACAACTTTCTTTCTCATTTTGATATTGTTTAGAAGAGGGATAAACCTAAGTTTTCACTTTGAATCTCTCTGTGATTAATTTTTTTGATATATCGGTACTAAAAATTTGGCTCTAGAATACAAACTGTTAGAAACATGCAGAAAACTCTCGAATTTCAAGTTTTAGAACCTGTTCAATAATGCTTTTGACCTTTAATTCATAAAGATCGGATGAAAATAAAATAAAATTATCACCAAATTTTACTTTCACACATTTCCCTAAAATTTCTTTCGAAAGTCGAACCCTTCCCTGAAGGGCTAACTTTTTTAAGCACATTTTTCAGTGGTACCATGCAACCATGTGATATTTGTTTACATTCTAAACCATAACTATACACTGTAAATCTTTACCGTGAAATTTACGGTAATTGGCCGGCATCTCGCGCTGCCAACCATTTACCGTAAAAAAGTACGAGTACCTTATCTAATAAAATACGGTCGCCCTTACTGTAATAAAAACGGTGACCGTATTTTATTAGATAAGGTAACCTTATTTTTTACGGTAATTGGCTGGCAGCGTGAGATGCCGGAAAATTCCCGTAAATTTCACGGTGAAAGGTTTACAGTTTAATACTATAATTGATTATTTATAAAACTTATTAAAATAAGGTAATTACCCATTGAAATAAAAATGAAGTATAATGAATATTATATAATATTTGAAAGGCTTTAGCTCTTAAACAGACCACTTGAGTGCCCAACTCAAAATTTAGATGAATTTATATATGATAGATTACTTTAATGTGTGCAAATTTCATACTTTCATACCAGAGGGCTTTAAAAGTAGCAATTTTTTTTAAACATGTCATTTTTAAACACCCTGTATAAAAAGAGTGTCCAAGTTTTAGATCAGAACAATTTTGATGTAAATGTTAATTATCCACAACAACATCACAGTAAGAATAACTGTGAATACAATGGAAGTACCGCATCTGAATTAAGAAATTCAAGTTTGTCAGAAATTATTATTACGAACTTTAGATCCTACCCATATTAATCACGAACAACCTGCATACCAACGTCACAGCCCTCATCGAGATATTATTTTTTTTTTGTTTTTTTCTTTTTTGGTACAAAACTTTTAACCGTGAAAAGTACACTTTCACGAAGGAACTATTTGAAGGATCATAAGTTTGAAGTAAAAAAAAACGTACGCTTATAATGTACTAACCACAGATCGATTTAGCAATTTGTCCAAGGAACTTACCAAATCTGAGAATAAAGCAGGCTAAAAGCTAACCTCCCCGCCTATAAATGGCAAAAACGATGACCTACCAATAGGTACAAAAACTTGACCACCCTGTTGAAACCAAAGTTGAAAATGTTTTGTTGTGGTTTTGAACCGTCAACAACATATTGCGGAAATGGTGGAGCAGCCAGCGCTGGATCACTTCATTTGGATTGACCCTTTTAAGAAATAATAATCTACGCGTCCACACACAACTGTAATATACTATATAATTACTAAACTTATATACTCTATAAGTTAGCGCGTTTAGAACGATTTGAACTTCTTCCAGACCAACAGACATGTCTTTCCTGAAAGTCGTCATTCTGACTATTTTTAAATTAATACCTCGAATTATATATTATCTATATACTATATATATACATACTATACTATATAATATAATAATACTACTATATATATTATATATATATGATATACTATATATATATATAATATTATATATACATATATCGATAATATCTATGATATAATCATAATTAATTATTATATAGTATATATATACATATCCTATATGGCCAACACTTAAAGAAGTTACCCGCCGATGATATCTCGAAAACTTAAGACTAGGTACAAGAAAACTGATAACATATATTGGAAATCAGAAAGACTAGACGCATGTATGGAGAAATGCCAGAAAAAAATTTTACTTTTTTTTCTTTATTTTTTTATACTCCACAAACTACTGATAGGTAGAAAGAAAACTAATAAACATATATGAAATCCCAGCGCTATAAATAACTTCTTTTTAGGGGGCCTCCGCAGCCGACTGGTGGACAGACGGGGGAGGACGTTTTCCATACCCCGTAGGGCAGGAGCGCGGAGAACCCCCGCGACCACCCCAAATACAAAGGAGCGGCGGGTCTCCGGAGACCTGCCCCGGAGGGGGGAAAATAGTCCCTGGAGGCCCGTCGTCCCCCAGGAGGCGAGAGACCCCGACTCTTTGGCATCTTTGCGGTTTTACCCTGGGGTGTATTCTTTTAGTTTAAAAAAAAAAATTCCTTTTGAATACATATTTCATTACGTGATTCTAATATATTTATTAGTTTTCTGTCATGCTACCGTATCATAAAGTTTTGGAGATATAAAAAAAATTAAAAATAAAGCGTAAAATTTCTTTTTTTGCATTTTCCATACAAATTTCATACGCTGGATTCCATATATGTTTATCAGTTCTACCTGTACCATATCTTAGTCTTTCGATGGAAGATATCATCGGGTAACATTTCCTTTAGTTTCAACCTAGTATACATTACTATATATAGTGTATATATTATATGAATATTAACGTATATACTATATATATTATATATATATATATATATATTATATCATCTATATATATTTATTATATCTATAATATAATATCACTATATACATCATATAATAATTATATATTAT
>JABUQX010120463.1:75000-81758 GCA_015478945.1 Trachelipus rathkii | reverse complement strand
TAATATATATATATTATAATATATTATTGTGTGTGGGTGTGTGTGTAGTAAAACTAAAAAGTTGTTCTTTAAAAATTGCAAACTGCTTCGTTTACTTTTAAAAATTTAAAAAGAAATGTTAAATTCAAAAGCCAAACCCGATCGTTGCAGACGATTAATCATACTAAGACTTAAAATAAAGATTTATTGACAATGATGTAAATATACATTAGTCACAGTATAGGGCATTAATAACCCTGTTTGACCATAAGCCTTCTTTGTATATAATATTGTTAAATTGTATTATAAATTGTTTCAAAATATCATATTATAGCTATAGAAAGTTAATCCGACACAAAATATCTTTGTGTATAACACTAGTTTTAATTTTGCTGTTTTTTATTGTCGGAGATAGAATTGCAGTTTGCTTTAAAGCTTTTTTCTAGCATCATTTAATCAGAAATTTTGTATGATAATAATACTAAAACTGTGTAATAATAATGTTTGTAGTCACTTTGCACCAATTATGTATATTAATTATTTAATTGCATTGTTTGTTGATGAATATTGGAATGTATTGGTGATTAGACTAAAATTGATATGTGTGCAGAAGTTGACATACGAAGTTGAAAAAAAAAAAAAAAAAAATCCTGCTACCACAGAGGCAGGCTTCTCCGCTCCAGCTTACTAGAGGTGAACCCCTCCTGCCATACAAGCGCCACCTGCACGCCAGTCCAGAGTGGCCTCACTCCAGGACTTAATATATTATATATATACTATATACTATATATTCATAATTATATATATATATCATATATAATAATATTTCTAATTATACTATATATTATATATAAATTATATATTATATATATAAACTATCTCATTATTTATATATATATTATATTATATATATACTATTAATATTATATATATAATATATATATTATATATAAATATATATATATATATATTATATAATTTATATATATTCTATATAATATATATAAAATATATTAGCCGTCTTAACAAACAATTGAAACAATTGAAGACAAAAGTTTCTAGACTTGTTAAACGAAATGTAGTTTTCTCGATTACAATAGGTCTCATACCCTTTCTCACTGTGTTATTTTAAGACAGCCTTCTATTCATTTGCACTTCTCAATAATCATAGCAGACATTACTCAAACTAATACTATATATATATATATTTATAATCTTATACCTCATATATATATATATATATTATATTATATATATATATATTATATATAATATATATATATATAATATACAGTAATTATATATATTTAGTTTGTAATATAGATGTATGGATATACACAACACTTATTTGATTAATTTCTAAAACGAATGAACATTTTTTTTTTGTACTTTTGGTTCCATAACATTGAAGAAGTCCTTTTATGTCCGTTCGCGCTCATCCCTTCTTCTATGTCTCTGGCCACGCGTTTTTACTCTGGCTCTTCACACCGCTCCGAGCCTTCGACAACACTTTATTCCGTCGCAGTCAATTTGTTACACCACTTCATTATAAATTAGCACCGGTTATATTTCGGTTCCCATAATATAATAATATAATATAATAATAATAAAATATATAATACATAATAATAATGAATGATAATAATGTTAATAATAATATTTAATAATATTTTAAGAAAAGTGTTTAAATTTTAATTATTTCATTATAATTAAATATATATTATTATTATTTAATATTATTATTTATTTATATTATTATCATATATATTCTTATATTTTATTATTATTATTATTAATTTATTATTATTTATTATATATTATTTATTAATATATTGTGGTGGTGTAGAGTAGTAGTTAGTCTATAATAGTATAGTAGTAGCAGCAAATTATAATTATTGTTGTAATTATTCTTTACCCTTAAGTGCCAGCTCCTATGGTTTATCTACTGTAAATAATTTATATAGACAAACTTATGTACACCCAGTGCCAGATCTTTATATACTCATGTTTAATCACCTTCGAATGCAAAGTGCAATTCATTACTTTTTTTCGTATATCTGAGAGGAATGTGATGAGCACAACTGTAGCTCTAATATTTTGTCTCTTTAGTCAAATCAACAAATGATATGTCAGGACACGTTTGATGTCTTTCTCTTTTGTTTAGTAGTCTTTCTTCTTTTCATTCATTAATAATATAAACAAAAACTAAACAATCATAAATAATTAGCAGGTTTATATATGCGTCAGCTTTCCCGTGTGCGGATATCCAAATTATTGTTTAAAAAACAGAACGGTTGATTGATTATATTAGAAACGCTGATGTTCTTCTGTTGCAGAGTAAGAGATCTTATGGTTTGGGTGATTCAAGGATATGATCCATTTAAAAGTTTTGCCGAATTACAGAACGAGGGAGATGAAAAATAATTTTTTCTTAAAGAATTATTTTAATTTCAATTTTTGTACCTTAAAGGGTTTAGTTTTAGGGATTAGAATATTTGTAATGGTAATAACTAATTATATAAATATATATATATATAATATTATATATATATATATTATATCTTTATATATATATATATATTATTTTATATATTATATAATCATATATTATATATATTACATATATTATATTTTAGTATATAAATATTATATATTACATAACCATATACGAAACGTTTAAAAATTATATTTGTGGTTGACTTTAAGATGCCGATATCATTACTTAGTCTATAAAACAAAACGGTTGATACTTTTGGTGAAATAAATGAGGCAATATTTTAATAGACTGATAGAATTGAAATTCAGTTGGTCAGTATAAAATCACCAAAAGTCATCGACATGATAAAACTATAACTCGTTTTCGTCTTGCATTGGGCTTACGAAACGTAGCAATATGCTCGAGTTTGGGCTTCGTTTATGTCAAACATTTAGCTCCAAAATCCCGACAAAATCCAGGGGTTGGGGATTTTTTTGCATTTTTTTTACGAATACCGAATCAAATTTTGGATTTTATTTGATAGTTTGGATTTTTGGATACTTTTTGCGGTTAGATAACTTGGGTCCCAAATCTATATATTACTACTATATATATATTATAATATAATATATAAATATAAATATTTATATTAATATATAATATTAATATATAATTATTAATATTACATATCTTATATATAATCAATAAAATACTAATATTACTCATAATTATAGTAAGAATAATTTTTAATAATAAATTAATGTTAAATTTAAATGATTAGTAATTATTAAATTTATAATTAAAAAGCCGCATGTGCCTACCTAAACCTGTCCCAGTAAACCAACAATAATTAATAATTAAGAATAATAAATCTAAAAAGCCCGCCACATGGATCCATCTACAATGTCCCAGTCAAATCCATTAAAATTAAAAATAAGAATTAATAAATTCAGCAAACCGTCATGGGCCTATCTAGGGACTGTCCCAGCAATCCATTAATAATTAATAATTAGAATAATAATTAAAAAGCGCATTGAACCATCTAGAATGTCCCAGTAACCATAAATATATAAGAAACAATACCTTAAAAAGCCGGACATGGTAAATATTTAAACTGTCCCTAGTCAACCAATAAAAAATATAATTAAGAAGCGCATTGACCACTCTTAGAATGTCCTCAGTCAACCCATACATAATATAATAAATTAAGGAATAAACTTAAGAAGACGTTATGGCCTATCTAGACTGTCCCAGTCAACCAATAATATATTAAAATTAAAAATAATGATTAATGTTACACCGCCTTGACACCTCTAGAATGTCCCAGTCAAACTCAATAAAAATAAGAATAATATTAATACAGAGGCATGGTCCTTTTTAGACTTTCCCAGTCAACCAAAAAAAAATTAAATAATTAGAATCCGCCATTGAGCCCCTCTAGGAATGTCCCAGTCAAACCGATAATAAATAAAAATAAAATAATACTTAGAAGCAGCATGCCTATCTAGACTGTCCAATTCAACCAATAATAATTAATAATTAAAAATAATATTAAGAAGCCACATTACATTAATCACTTCTAAAAATGTCCCAGTCAACTCATAAATAAATAAACTATAATACTTGAAGGAAGCCGCATGGATTCTTTTTTAGACTTTCCCGTAGTAAATCCAATAAGAATTAATAATTGAGAAGCCGCATTGTCCCTCTAGGAATGTCCCAGTAACCCATAATAGAATTTAGAATTAAAGAATGAATTTTTAATTAATTAATTAATGTAATTAATGATATACGGATTTAAATAGAATGGGCCACATGGGCTACCATAGACTGTCCCAGTCAACCAACACACACAAATTAATAAAATAAGAATAATAATCCAGAAGCCGCATGGGCCTATCTAGCAGGGCTGAGTCAACCCATAATTAATAATTAGAAATAAATTATTCTCTTTATATTCTTAATTATTATGGGTTGACTGGGACAGTCAAAGATAGGACCATGCGGCTTCTGAATTCATTATTTTTATTTATTAATTATATGGATTGACTGGGGACATTCTAGAGGGTACCAATGCAAAATTAAGAATAATGTATTCTTAATTATTAATTATTGTTGGTGACTGCGGACAGTGTTGGGTATTGACTACGTAGTTAATTTATAAATGCCATTCATTAATTTCATTAATTTATTATTAAAAAATATATCCTAATTTTTCAATTAGTTGACTGGGGACATTCTAGAGGGGGGCCAATGCTGGCTCTCAATATAATTTTTATTGGTTCGACTGGGACAAGTCTAAAAAGTGACCATGCGTGGCTTCCTAAGTATTATTCTTATTTACAATGAGTTGACTGATTTCTTACCTATGCTGGGAGATTCTATTTTGTATAATAAATACCTTAATTTATTATTTTTAATTATTTAATATTATTGTTGACTAGGACAGTCTTGTTAGGCCCATACGGCTTCTTTAAGTATTATTCTTATTTAATTATTTTATTTATATGTTTACTGGGATAGTCAGGGGAAGCTTCTTTAATATTAATTTTTTAATTTGGTTGACTGGGACAGTCTAAAAAGGACCATGCGGGCTTCTTATATTATTTCTTTATTTTATTATGGGTTGACTGTGGACATTCTAGAGAGGTCATGTAGACTTTCCTAATTATTTATTCTGAATAATAAACATCGAAGAAGCTGCATTTAACCTCTCTTAGAATGTCCAGTCAACCCATATAAATAAAGAGTAATACAAGAAGGCGTAGGGCGTCCTTTTTAGGAACTGTCCCAGTTCAACCAATAACAAATTAATAACTTAAGAGCCACATTGGCCCCTCTAGAATGTCCCAGTTTACCACCCTATAATAAATAAGAATAATTACTTAAGAAGCCGCATGGAAGCTATCTGAGGGACTATCCCAGTCAACCAAAATACATATAAATATATATAATCTTAATAATTAAAAAATAATTTAAGATAAAATATTATACAAAATATAGAATGGTCTCAGTCAAACTTCAAATAAATAAGAATAATACTTTAAGAAGCCGCATTGGACAATGAATAGCACTGTCCCAGTCAACCAATAAAAATTATAATTAAGAAAAGAAGCCACATTTGGCCCCTCTAGAATGTCCAGTCAACTCATAATGAATAATCAAATAAAAATAAGAATAATAACTTAAGAAGCCGCATGGGCCTATCTTAGACTGTCCCAGTCAAAAACGATTCAATAATCAATAAATAAAAATAATATTTAAGAAGCCGCATTGACCCCTCTAGAATGTCCCAGTCAACGTCATTATAAATAAGAATAAATACTGAGAAAGCCGCTGGTCCTTTTTTAGACTGTTTCCCAGTCACCAATATAAATTAATTAATTAAGAACTGCATTGGCCCCTTAGAATGTCCCAGTCAACCACTAATAAATATATAAAATATTTCAGAAGCGCATGGGCCCATATCTAGACAAACTTCACGCCTATTTCTTATTCTCAAGCAAAAATCTACCTCCTTCGTTGCTTTATGTTGCGCCCTCTCTCTAGCATATCTGTCTTTATTTAAATAAGGAGCCCAAACTTGTGCACAATATTCAAATACTGGCCTAACATTATCTATTATACGACATTGATACAAAAACAATATATATAATTAGTCTGTATCTGACATTCTAATTTTCAATTTTTAACCCTTGGCCCTAGCTCTGGGTTCAAAATCTTACAATGGGAAATCAATGATACAGTCGAGCACTAAAAGAATTTGTATGCAAATTTTAGTTTGCTATTGATTTGAAGTTTGTGGAAAAAATTTTGAAAAAATATTATATTAAAAACTTCATAATATATATAGTTTTATTTTCAATTTTTTATTTCTATTTATCGAAGTTAAATTACTTATATATACATACCACAGTGAAAAATGAGAGAAACAAAAATCTTCCTCTAATTCAATAAAAATCAATAAATCAAAAAAAATCATGATTATTTATAAAAAAATCAAGTAAAAAAATCAAATTTGATTTTTTTAATTTTTGATTTTTTTTCGTGCCATCTGCCTGATCAAAATGCTTACCAAACGTAAGGAATTTCCTTAATTCTGTAAGGTTGATTATTTCCCTTGCTTGCCGAATTTAAGCACGTTCATAACGAAAAAAAAGAAAACAAAAAACAGATGGTGCGCTAGGTAGGTCCGATTGGTTTAGACAAATGTTTCATCAATCGGATAAGTTTCGAGTCTAAATTCCCTTGCAAATCGTAAACTACATCACAAATAATTGATCCAATTATTTGTATATAAACC